>CM033736.1:5688381-5862828 GCA_019671005.1 Hibiscus mutabilis
AATTTCTGCTGCACAACTGTCATACCAGTACATCAGGCATGTGTTCATCTTACTTTCGTGAAGTACTTTTGTAATTTGGTAGCCACTATATCGAACTGCATTTTCCTCCCTCACCTTGATTTCTTTTTATTTCAGTGACCGTTTTCTACCTGACAAAGCAATTGACTTGATCGATGAAGCCGGTTCTCGTGTTCGCCTTCGCCATGCACAGGTGTGCTTTTGTTAATATCTAGTTATGAGTGGCTCTTTTTGCCTTTCTTTCTCAAGTTGATTTGATGGCATCGTCTTGTTGCAGCTCCCTGAGGAAGCTAAAGAGCTTGAAAAAGAGCTCAGGCAGATCACGAAGTCCAAGAATGAAGCAGTGCACAGCCAGGACTTTGAGAAGGTACAGAAGTGTTTTGAATTTCATGGGGCCATTTTATGTTGATTTCTTTTAGAGGATGAATCAAAATATATTAATGGTCCTCCTACGGATCCTTTTTTTTTTATTATTTTTTTAATTCTTTGATATTCTCTTACATTTGTTTTCTTACAATGCCTTTAAGTGGTCAACTGTCATTTTTCATTTTTGGGTTTTAACAACTTTTGGTTCAGCTCAATACATACCATAATGCATTATTTTAAACAGGCTGGGGAATTACGTGATCGAGAAATTGAGCTTAGGGCTCAGATTACCGCAATCCAAGAGAAAGACAAGGAGATGAACAAGGCTGAGGCAGAGACCAGGGATGGAGGTCCTGTTGTGACTGAAGTGGACATTCAGCATATAGTCTCGTCATGGACTCGTATTCCTGTCGAGAAAGTATCCTCTGATGAATCTGATCGTCTTCTTAAGATGGAAGAGACTCTTCATAAGCGAGTCATTGGTCAGGATGAAGCTGTCATTGCCATTAGCCGTGCTATTCGACGTGCCCGTGTTGGTCTCAAGAACCCCAATCGACCAATTGCTAGCTTCATCTTTTCAGGACCAACTGGCGTGGGAAAGTCGGAATTAGCAAAGGCTCTAGCAGCTTACTATTTTGGTTCTGAAGAAGCTATGATTCGACTTGATATGAGTGAGTTCATGGAGAGGCACACAGGGTCCAGCTCATTGGTTCACCTCCCGGGTATGTTGGCTACACTGAAGGTGGTCAGCTAACTGAGGCTGTTAGAAGGCGACCATACACTGTAGTACTTTTCGATGAGATTGAGAAGGCCCATCCCGATGTCTTCAACATGATGCTTCAGATACTCGAGGACGGAAGGTTGACCGACAGTAAAGGAAGAACTGTGGATTTCAAGAATACCCTTCTGATAATGACATCGAATGTTGGAAGCAGTGTGATTGAGAAGGGTGGCCGACGGATAGGCTTTGATCTTGATTATGATGAGAAAGACAGCAGTTACAATAGAATAAAGAGCCTGGTGACAGAAGAACTGAAACAATATTTCCGGCCCGAGTTCTTGAATAGATTGGATGAGATGATTGTTTTCAGGCAGCTGACCAAGCTGGAAGTTAAGGAGATTGCTTATATAATGCTTAAGGAGGTATTTGACAGGCTTAAAGACAAAGAGATAGAGCTTCAAGTGACTGAGAGGTTTAGAGAGAGGGTTGTGGAAGAAGGATACAACCCGAGCTATGGTGCGAGGCCTTTGAGAAGAGCTATTATGAGACTTCTCGAGGACAGCATGGCCGAGAAAATGCTTGCTAGGGAAATCAAGGAGGGTGATTCAGTAATTGTGGATGTTGACTCCGATGGGAATGTTACGGTTCTCAATGGTAGCAGCGGTGCTCCCGAGTCGTTGGCCGATCCAATTCCAGTCGTTTAACCAAATAACCTTTTCGGATATATGTAGTTTGTAGCCTTTTCTTTTTCATTGCTAGTTGTTGTCTGTGTTTTCGGATATATGTAGTTTGTTGAACCGTTTAGATTGTTGATGCACGACCGACAGGTGCCTGGACTGGCCGGTCGTGCCGGTGAGTCACGACGCCTCCACAGGTTGTACAACCGATTAGTGTCGAGGCTGCTGAACGGTGGTGGGTTTATATACATCAGGGGAAGTTTTCGTTTATTCTAAATTTTACAGGTTTTTATTTATCTTTCACACGCGGAATTTTCATGAATAAATTAATCCACGTAAAAATGAATGAATTATTTGATTACAACAATCTAATAATTGAGACTGTCGAACAATATTGCTCATGGAATTAGAAAAAAGGGTGATCACGATTTTATATTGTTCTATACATCACACAGACATTTTTTTTCCCAAAGACAACAACATATTATAATTAAAAAACATTTTTTTAATTTATTAAAAAATAATTGAATGATTCAATTGTGATTTTTTTGAAATTGGTTAACTCATTTATAGCCTTATTAATCAACGAATGATATGGAGTGTATTTTATCCGAATTTATTTTAATTAGCAAATTTACTTTACAAACATAATAATTGTAGGGAAAACATCTTAGCAAGTGAAAACATTTTGTTTCTGTAACTAGTTTTAGGGTTTTGGGATTTTATTTAGGGCCTAATATTTAGGAGTTTTAGTGGATGAGTTTTGAACTTAGGTGGTGTGGTTATAATTTAGAGTTTATAGGTTAAAACTTAAATCTTTAACCATACTACCCTAAAAACTAAACTCTAACCTCTAAATCCTAAATTCTAACCATAAACCTTAAATTCTAAATCGAATCCATAATCCCTAAAATTAAAACGCTTGTGAAAACTTTTTATTTTTACTACCGATGCATGAGATATTTTCCCTGCTTATAATCCTAAAAATTATTTTCCAATTATTACAACCTTTTATCATAAAAAATAAAAAATAGATTATTATCTTATACACTGACAGTCAGTGGCGGAACTTGAAGAAAGAATTTATGCGGGCCAACTTTTTTTTTAAAATAGAGATTGAAATTGAAAATTTCAGAAAAAAAATTGAAGGGTATTATTTACATTTTTCAAAAAAATTGGACCATAACTAAAATTTTTAAAATTTTGAGAGGCATAATGAGAACTTCTAAAAATCATGGGAGGAATTTAGTTAAAAAATTCAAAAAAAAAATAAAACTTAATATGAATTTTTAAAATTTTTGTGGGGCCAAATTAAATATTTTAAAAATTTAAGGAGCTAAAATCTAGCTTTATAAAATTTAGGGGGGCTTAGCCCCACTGGTCCTCACTTAGTTTCGCCATTGCTGAAAACAAAGTTTTCACAAATAGAGTTATTTAGAAGTTTAATGCTTGGATTTAGAGGCTATGAGCTTAAGTTGTATGATTTAGATTTAAAATTTTAAGATAATAATTTTAAATTTTAACTTAAAAATATACACGTGACAATCTAATATTCAACCAAAACAATATAATTCAGACAAGTTGTAAATCAAATTTATATACATAAAATAATGAAACAATAATGAAGAAGCCCGGCGCTTAGACAAATATAGCATTTCTATTGCACTATCCAAGACCCCAAGCTTAATATTGGCATATACACCGTATAAAATTTAATTATTTTTATACTTTTATTTAATTATTTTTATATTTTTTAACCGTTAGATGAGAGTAAATAAAAGAATAAGATTATTTCTTTATTTTTTTCTATGATAATCTTCTCAATTCTTAGTGTTAATCTCAGCCATCCATTTACTTTCATGTTGTACATGGTGTAAGAGGATCTCATATATATATATAGAGAGAGAATTATTATCCTATACACTAGCGACAAAGTTTCCACAACCAAGTTATATATCAAAAGAGGAAAAAGGGATAAAAAGGAACATGATGATAAACAAATGAAATTGTCTGATTATTGAATCATTACGTACAAATTAATGGGCATTTTGCCACCATTAATGGTTAAATGAAAGAGACTACATTTACACATATGTACACAAATTATGAACAGGCAATTTCTGGGAAGAGAAGTGAACCTTATGGAGGCATTTTTTAGCTGCTGATGTCGAAGTACTTTGGATTCGACGGCGAATCGTACTCCATGTGTAGCTGCAATGTAAGTGTATCAGCACATTCATGTTCAGAAAGAAATATAAAAGCACTAGGATTCTTGAAAGCTCGGTTGCATGCATCAGACATGAATGTTTCACAAGGATCATGTTCGATTTCGCTAGAAGGTGAAATTCTTTTTATCGGCCGTGTAAAGCACGAGTGTAACATGCTTCCTCCAGATTTCTAAGCTATTTCCCTCCAGATACAAAAAGTGAAATGAAAATTGTTGAAATGTTTTAAATATTCATATTTTAATCGATGACGATATGGACCCAAAATTTGTGCTACATCCAAAAAAGATACGGTAATGCATACTGACCAACACACAAAAGAAGCATGAAGCACTTAAATATACTAGAAGTGTACACCCACGCACAATTTACCTGACCCTCATCGGCATCTGAATGGCGCTGTGGGAAAACCACCCTCGTATTATTGTACAAGTAGAAGCGTCGATCCCGTTCAATGTTCATGTTTTCTGCTGGTGTAGACAGAGGATCGGATTTGCACCTTCGGATAAACTTTGAACATTTCTTGGTGGAAGGGCATAAAAAATGGAGATGAAGAGCATAGCGCAGAACACCAGCACCCATAGTACTCTCATTGACCATTGATAAGTTATGTACAAGTTTGTTTAAATTTACATTGCTATCGTTCGATAGACTGTCCAAGTCCCCAGAACATTCAACATTTTCACTTTCTATATCTTTCATAATCTGGTCAGGATATCCAGTAGTATGTAATATTCCACTAATTGGATCTGTTTTTGTCTCGGAGCTTTTACGTTCTTTTCCTGGTGTGTGTGTCGTGGTAGCGGGTGCCAAAGTAATCCTTTGGCGCATAAATGTCTGTTGAAACAAGGGTCATTATAAAACATCGGTTCACGATAGTGAAGTTTTAATTATTCATGACACAGACAATTCTAATTTATTCGTTTCTACAACATACCTTCGTACCAGCGGGCATGTCAGTTAGATCATAGTTATAAAGGAAAGTGTGAATGGAAGTCTTTTCCGGATTGCTTAATACCTGTGAACACCAATTGCAATTTATCAATAATTTGATAGATGTGAATGATTGATCGAGAAGATTCTCAATGCTATGCTAACATTACCAATTGTATCCGCCCCTTCATAGGTACACGAAGGCGACTATTTTCAGCTTGTGAATCGCCAATGCTCAGGCTCCGTTTCATTTTTGGGCCTTTAGACTTATTTCTTGAGGCATGCCTGGCAAGATCGATAGATGAATAATAGAGCAAGTAGTTATCTCCATCAACACTAGTTACCGCAAATGGAAGTTTCTGTGATTGCGGAGAGAAATTCCCGCCCACAATACTGAGAATAGCAAGGAAACCATCAATACTCTGCATACAAGCAATCAAAATATGAAGTGAATATATCATTGGTCTTGGAGAGTCTGCAGTTCAAACACGAACAGCAACTTCTATTACACTAATTTGCTAACCTGACTAGCTTTTCCGGATAACAACCGACCAGATAGAAGTGACTCCTCAAATGAACCAACCAAGGACCTTCTGGCAGATAGTCCACTAAGACTTCGAACCAATTTGCCACTTTTACGAGCATGGTTCAAGTCCTGATTCTGCAAATCGTCAAAATTCTGAAATGATTTACTATAAAAACTAAAATCTTCATCTGTCTGAACAAATACTGTTCCATTAAGAGACTGCTCCATATCCTTAAACGTCATATAATCATCTAACTTTTCCACAATATCCTTGCATCCTTCAGCATATATTTTTCTTTCCATAGATTTCGGACCAAGTGGAGACAAAGATAAGGGAGGTGAGGCCGTCTTCTTAATAGGTATTGTGATAGCTGGTGTCTGGTTCCTTCTTTTATTTGTTTCTCCGGAATAACTGAGCCCTCGGGATGTAGGTACAAAGTGACTGCCAGTTTGCAGCCTCTTACTCTTTAGTATAGGACCATCAGAGAGGACTATTGAGTTTGCTTGAGAATTATCAACATGCAAATTCTTCCATTCTCGAGAACAAGATGTTGAACGGACCACAGGGTCTAAAGAACTAGAGTTGCTGATATGAGCCTTTTTAGGCTCTTGTGACATAAATACTGCAGCTTTTAATTCCACTGATAAAACCACTTTGGCTGATACCGCCACTGATATCCAAAGCATCAACATTAAATTGATTGGGGCTGAGCATTCCACTCAAAGGAGACAACAGAAGCTTCCTCGCAGCTGAACCATTAGACTCGGCTGCATTACTGGTGATACTGACAACAGTGGATGAAGTTTGGACTCCATCAAACACACCAACCAGAGAATGCAATGCCCTTGCTTCGAAACCAAGAGTTATAGGAACAGGTGTCTGAATATTATGCCCAGTTTTATGACTTAGCCAGCCATTTTGTTCCACTGTACCAATCTTCAGCTTATAAATGCTGGATCTACCATATTTATGCACATTCAAAGTCTCAGGATCCTTTGGATGCTCCCTGCTGGTTTTTGTTCGAAAATCTCCGAAAGTAGAGCGTGGCAAATCTACCTGAATTTGATTTCCTAGATTTCCCCCATGCATCCTTATTAAATCACAGTTGCTCACACTGACGATTCTGTGTGGGGTCTGCACAAATGTGCACAGTGAAGCAGCGACTTCCTCGGCAACACCACTAGAGGAAACTTGAGACAAGCCCATTTTAACCATCCACCTCCGAAATTCAATGCCCTTTGTAGTTACTTTATTATTGACTCTCCAGCACTGTATTCTTACTAAAGAAACAATGGACTATAAAACTAATAAATTCGACAGATGAAAAAGAAAATAAAAGCAATGTCGGCTACTGCATTTCTAAGTATACAGAATAAGTATTGTTAACTATCAACTAAATCCACCCCAATTCCAACAGAAGCTATTTCACTGAATTTTGCATCTGAATTCCGTATCAGTGCAGCAAGATTGAATTCCATATCTAACTTTGTCGTAGAAGCCTGGCAAGGAAAGAGAAATAGGTAGCCCATGTTTTGCCAGACTCTAATACATCATCCTGCATAGCTCCAAGAATCAGCCCATGATCGAAGAAAGATGAAAGAAACGAGATGTTTAGTTATAGAATATAAACACACACGTACATATTACAAAACACCAGTATTTGTGCTTTGGAATGATCATCAAACACACAAAAATTATCACCGCCTGTCTTGTTCTCGAGCATTTCTAAAGACAAGAAGCTAAGAACAAAATGCAAATTCTCAGAATAAATGCTTTGCACATAGGAACATTTCCAATATATACATATATATACATATATATGACCAGAAGAGAAACTTAATCAACTATGATTTCCAATCTGCTAGCACGAAAAGCATCAAGCATTCCTTGTACGCAACTCCAACAGGACAAAAAATCCAACAGCAACAACAATCAATCACCAGCAACCATTGATCAAAGCAATAGTTAATTGGAAAAACAACTAAACCACAACAAAACCCAATTATTTTATTGGTTTGGGTTTTTGTTGATTTCCACATTCAAATGTCGAGATTCTGAGAAAACTTTCAACTCTTTCTCTTCATCTTCTAAACCCATCAAATAAATAATCCAACTTTGAAGAAGATATGGATTCAAACAACGATAAAAACAAAAAAACTTGACAATTCCTATCTAAAACCAAATGAAAAACAAAAACAAAAAAGCAGAAAAATAGCATACCAGTAAAGCTCCCGTTGATCAATCAGAAAAACCGGAGCAAAACCCAGCTGAAAACTCAAAAACCAAACAATCTAAAAAACAAAAGAAAGACCAAAAGAATCAAAAACCCATATATTTTTCCATCAAACTTTCATTCTTCCTTCTCTTTCTACTCTCTTCACCTCTCTTAGCCGTTCTTCGCATTTCCATTTCTATCTTTTTTTTACCTATCTTTCTGTACATATTACCTATGTGTTTATATAATCTCTACCCAAATATTTTAACCTTTTCTCTGTTCTTTGGGTACAGTGTTGCTAAATTATTGTAAGCCTCCCAAAAAAAAAAAAAAGAAACGATTAGCTGGAAAAAAATTCTTGGTTGGCTGTGAATTTTCTTTTTTATTTTTCTTAAAAAAAACAAATCTTGGGAAAACTCACATGCTCCTCTCCTTTTTAAGCCTTGGGGGTTTGTTTTTCTTCCTTGAATTTATTATTATGAGGCGTGTTTTAGTTCAAGTTGGGAAGCTAGCGGCTGTCATTTGCTTGGCCCCCCTAACATTACATGTCCTTCTCTATGTTGTTTTCTTGGTGTTTGTTTAATGTTAGAGTTAAAGCGATTGCCGTCCCCACCCTTTCTAGTCTCCCGTCTACTTTCGCCTCCAAACTCACAACGTGTTGCCTTTTATCTTCTAAGATTCTTTAAATATATATAAAAAAGTATTTTTAAGTAGATAAAATAAGAACGAATATAAAATTTTATGTTAGATAAAAAAGATTTATAAAAATTTAAGGGTAAATGTATAAAGTTTTGGGGAGCGAAAATATATTTTCAATCGAAAATATATAAAAACATTTTTTTTAAAAAAAGTTTAAACATACATGAATTTTAAATTTTTAGGGGACCACTGTCCCCACTCCTCGGTCCATCCTTGCGCAAATTCCTCTTATACTCATATGGATATATGTATATAATATAATCGTATCTGACTCACATTCGAATGTGATAATAATGAAAAATAGTTGAGATTTTTTTTAAAAAATAAAACAAATCTTGTTAAAAACACCATCATGTTTATAAAACCGAATAGAGGTGACAAACGGGTCACTCAGTTCGGTTTCGGTTCGGGTCATTTCGGGTCTGATATTATTCGGTTTAAATTCAGTTTCGGTTCAGTTCGGTTTTAGTTCAGGTCTATTATGATTCGGGTCATTTTGGGTCGGTTAATTTTCGGTTCGGTTAGTTTTTGGTTCAGTTATTTTTGGTTCGGTTGATTTTAGTTCGGGTCAATGGGAGATCGGTCGGTTTTAATCGAGTTTTTAAGCCGGTCAATTTTTTACACCCTATATAGAGATTTATAAAGTCAATATATTTAACTTTTTAGTGAGTTGTGCGGTTGTTCATATTCTAACGTTATTTATTTATATTAATATCTTTTCTATATTTCGGGTTGTCTTTGGTTCGGGTCCATTCGGTTCGGGTCTATTTGGTTCGGGTCCATTTCGGTTCAACTAAAATTTGGATCAGTTTCGGTTCGGTTTGGTTTGGTTTCGGATCAAATTTCGGGTTATCATGTTTTGGTCGATTTCGGGTTTCGGTTCGGGTAAATCGGTTCGGTTTTCGGTCTCGGGTCAAGTTTGCCATGTCTAAAATCGAAGCTCAATAAAAACAACAGAGAAAGAAAAGGACAGAAAAAATCTTCTGTACTTTTTTGTGTCTCTTTCTATACTCAACACTAAAAAAATTAAATTTTAAGTCCTAACTTTAAATTTTTAACCCTAAATCATAAACCCTAAAAATATACACTACACCCAATTCTCTAAACCCTAACTATATACTCAACTTTAAATCTTGATCCTAGACCCTAAACTTAATTTCTTTTAATGTGAAAACATAAAAGAAACATCAAAAAGGCGAATTTTTTTTATAATTCGGTACTAAATTTCATATATTTCACATAAAAAAAATAGAAAGTCATATACATAAGTTCATCCATCCTATGGCATCTACCAAAACAAAAGAGCCAAGAGCCGCTCCACTGAAGAGTAAATAGGAAGGAGATATACAACAATCAAACCAAAAATCCAACTAAACGTAAACTTAGCCTCATGGATATAAATTGAGTTGCGATCATGTTTTTGATCGCAGTATTTTAGTATTATAGATATAAATTACAGTTACGATCATATTTTTTATCATTTCATTTTATCGCGATTGTAAACATAACGGATGTTATTGTAATTATTATAGATCGTTATTTTCGGTAATAATAATTTCGGATGGTATCACTGTATCCAAAAACATCAAAGAAGGAGCTACCAAACACCTAATCTCAAACAAGACAAGGAAAGTGAAAACAACCTGCTAGATCCCAGAGGTATTCAGAATCACTCAATAGCAGCATCCACATTAGTTTGAGTTAGGGTTCTAAAATTTTCAAAGCTCTCATGATTCGGGTAAAAGTTTGATACACAAATCGTGTAAAACTAATTTTACACAAGCTTGTATATTCACACTATAAAACTCAAATTCTAAAATTCTAACCATAACCCTAAAAAACTAAACCATAAATCTTATACCCTAAATTCTAAATACTAACCTTAAATTCTAAACGCTACAACATAAACCCTTAAACTAAAACCTTAACCCCTAAAATTAAAAGGCATGTGTAAACTAAAGTTTACGCAGCCTGTGTATGAAAATTTTTTCCGTCATAATTGTTTATTAACTTTTAATAGATATTTTCCGGATCTCTCAATTTGATCTCAAATTAATTTTATCTCACAAGACATGAAACTTGTATATCTAAATCCAACTTTAAAACACAACCAACGTATGATTATGACTCCATTTAAGATCTTGAATTCCATCCCATTACAAACAAAAGACTTTTCTTTAAGATCTTGACATCCTTGTCTTGTTATATCGAACATCGATTATATATAACATCTCAAGAGTCTAATTCTGATATCAAATGTTACGAAGATGAACAATTTTGTGGTGTTAATGTAATTCTATGATTAATCTAATTCTGATAATACCTGGACTTACAGAATAGGTTGATGGATTCTTGGAGATTAATCTCATCATCCTGTGATTCATTCAACCAAGAAAAAAGTAAAAAAAAAATTAAAATACTGGAAGAATGAAGAATGGGTGAAATGAGGCAAGAACCAGAGTTCCAAGTCCCACACCAGGAAGAAGAGGATGAACTTAAACTCCAAGAATCCTTCAACCTATCCCTCCACAACTTAACAACTATTCAATTAAATTCTACTACTATCATTTATATATAAATACATCTATTAGTCTCAACTTGAGAAAAAAGAAACTAATATAAATTTGTAATTTTATTATTTGATTTAAACTTAAGTTAATAAATATTGGCTTAAGGGTCACTTTTGCCCCTGTAATAGTACCAATTTATCCATTTCGTCCTTATAGTATTTTCGCATCAATTTAGCCCTTGAAGTAGTCGAATTGTATCACCGTTTGCCCCTTGACTTAGAGTGTAGAGTTTAATTTTTTAGTATTGAGAGATAGGGGCACCAAAAAAGGTAGATAATTTTTGTTCGGTTGAGAGAATCACATTAACCATATTTTAGAATTCTTTCTTTCTTACATTCTTTGAAGAGAAAGAAAATTAAAATCGTCCAAATATTTTTGTGAAAGTTTTTATATTTTTCTAATACTTTATAAATATTTAAAATTTTAATTATTGAATAATTTATTAGCTTATGATATTTCAATTTTATAATTTTTACTTATTTTTAGATATTTTTAATTATTTTATTTTTAGTTGTATATTAATAAAATATTTTAAATATTTTTTTTATTAATTTTATGTTATTTTAATATTTTAGTATTTTACTCATATTTTTCACTTAAAAATTAATTTTGCTCTCGTACTCAACCAGAACATCAATTTTGCTTTCGAACTCACTTGAAAAATTAATTTTGCCCCTTTGTCACGTCATCTTCACACGTAACGCTCAACGTTGGCTTCCGTCAGTCAAGGGGAAAACGGTGATGCAATTCGACTACTTTAGAGACTAAATTGATGCGAAAATACATAGGGACAAAATCAATAAATTGAAACTACTAAAAAGACAAAGTTAACCCTTAAGCCATAAATATATATATTTTTTAAAAAATAGAGTTCATACGTTATTAAACTACATTAAAATTAATAAATTTTAAATATATAATCTTTATTAATTAATGTATTTAAATTTAGAATTAATTAAATTTTCTCTATTTAAGTTTGTAATTTTTTTTGAATTTATCTAAATATATAAAGATAATGTTCACCGCTTTAATTAAAACATAGTTCATTTCAGTAATTAAATTCCAAAGTTTAATATTTTATAAAAAAATTGTTACAAGCTAGATTTGAGCATCTAAAAATCTATTAAAAAATTTGAGCATAATCATAGGACTCATTCGCTTTATTTACGAGATATGTGTATATTATCACGTAATTAAACATATATATGAATAAATACTAATTTGTAATTATTTTTAGGTTATTTAAAAAAATTGAACATATTTAAAAAAATTGAGCATCTAATAATGAATTGTCATTTTATACACTTACTATGAAAAAAATCCCACAAAAATATAATATTATTGACATTGTAATACTATTGCAGGCACCAACAAGTGTTGGGTGCATTAGTACGATACATTGCACTAAAAAAGATGATATGAATTTAAATCTTAAACACAACATTAATATGAGAAACAACCTCACATTTTGAATATGAACTATAAGACGAATATGTATATTAAAAAAATAATATCATTGCGGCTAATCAATAATATTGCCTTATTTAGTTTTTTTAAAAAAAAGGTCATGCTTTAACAAGAATTTTAAAAAGAACAAGGCATGCTTTACTAGATTTGTATATGTATCCAAAGAACATGTTACACAGGCATCAAGGAAAATAGATTGCACAGAACATGTTATCACAGGGGGGAATATAGGGTAGATATGCGGGGATCACGGCCCCTCGTAATTTTAAAAAATTAGATTTTAGTCATTTAATTTTTAAAAAATTAATTTAACCTCCACAAAACTTTTAAAATTAAAAAATAATTAACAAAACATCCACTGAGATTTTCTTAGAAAAATAAATGAAATTGTAATAACAAATCTTGACATGCTGCTTGTAGAAGAAATTCTTAAAATATTGAGAAAATTAGAAATAACGTGTATTTATTTATAGAATAAAGTAGGACCCTGAAAGTGTTTGAATATCATGAGAGATTGTTGAAATTTGTCAATTTTCATCTATTTAAAATTTTAGAGAGAATATCAAAAAAATTCTCCAACATAATTTCATCATTTTATTTTATTTAAAAATACTAAAAAACATAGAGGGAACAAAAAAGTCATGATTTAAGAAATAAGAATAAAAAATACGAAAATTATTTGATATACATTATGTGTAAAATTTAGACTGTATATCTTTATTATTTTAATCCTAAACTCTAAATCTTAATTCCTAAACCCTAAATAGAACATATAACATTGAATTAGACAAGGTTGTGTAGTCTAAATTTTTTTACATGACATGTGCACTAAATAATTTTCTTAAAATAATATTAAGGGTAAAGTTTATGAATGGTCACTAAATTTTGATCAATTATTTAATTTGGTAACCAAACTTCCAATTACTTCAATGTTACTATTAAACTTTTAGTTTTGCTCCAATTTGGTCACTGAGTGTTAACTACCGTTAAAAAGGTTGACGTGACAGTTAACAAAATTTCTATAATAGTACATTTAGTCTTTCAAGTTTGCACATTCAATTAACTTATTTATAATTTGAAAAAAATAACAAATTTAACCCTCATTGTTTACACATTCTTTCAATTTGATCCTATATTTTTTAAAAAAGTACTTTTAAGTTGAACTCATTGTGTGATAGCAATGGTAAAGGGTGATGCCATTTCTCCTAGATGATTCGAATTCGATCAGCGTAGTTTTGTAGGTGTGCATAAATTTATCTAATTTAAAATTGATTTGAGATACTAGCTTATAATTAAATAAGAATCCTCAAAAAATCACTTTAAGTTTAGAGAATTATTCAATTTCGAATATGAATATAATACTAAATGCATATTAAATACAAAAAATGCTTCTAACGTTTGACTGAATGACCCTATTCTTTTAAGCATGTTAACCATTAATGTTTCATTTTGGGTCAAAATGGCTTATATGTGGATGAAAACTGTAGTCAATTAATGATAAATAACTTGAAATGACTCGATAGAATGACATGACATCTGAAAAAATAATTTATATTTTATACAATTTTATAAAACTATTTTTAACTAATGTGTCATTCAGTAAAATCAACACATTTATCTATATGATATTGTTGTGTCAGCATGTACTGCCATTCAAGTTTGCAACATGATTTCAAGCCATTTAAGTTCAATTCTCATAGTTTATTTTTGTGTGTCCTTATTTTTCTTGTCATAATAGAGTTTTTTTTTTCAAAACTTAACAAAACTCATGCTAAGACAAAGCTTATAGGGTTAAAATAGAATTTAGGTACTTAATTCAAAAAAATTGAATTAAATTGTGAATTCTAATAAAATCAGGATTAAATTACAAAATTTTGATAATCTAAGGTAAAAATGTACCATGTGAAAAGTTGGTAGAAATTAATTATAAATAAAAAGATTGATCTATGATAAAAAAAAAAAATTGACCATTCAAATAAGTACAAACCAACAACTTTTGATTCATACTTTTTTTGGAAGGTGAACTTACAAAAATGCCTTTTTTATAATTTCAACCCCAAAAGTAAAATAAAAAAGTTTTTTATTTAATCATTAATATTCTATTCATTAATTAATTAATTTAAATTAAATTTTATAAAAATATAATATAAAGATGACTTTTCAATTTAATTTTATTTATTTATCAATGAACCCGATTATTGCAATTGCTCATGATACCCTTTTTTAGTTTAGTTTCTAGTTAGTTTCTAGAATCTATTTTTTAGTTCAAGGTCCCTTTTTACTAACTGGAATCAAAGAATTAGTAGATATGTTCCGCCCAAAATAGGAATGGGCTAAGGTTATGAACTTATAATCTATAATATGATGATCGAGTCGATTCCATGGTTATAAGTTCATTCCATACCGGACCAGACCGGAATAGGGCTATATACATTCTCATTATGAGAAGGGGTCATTCGAGCGTATCTAAATAGATACTACTACATCGTTACATTCCATTTAAGATTAGGAATGGGCGTAATCGGGCCTTCTTTTTACATATCTCTCGTTATTTGGGACCATATTCACCTCTTTTCTTTTTTCTTCTATTGAATCAAGAAATAAATAGGTTTGATTGTCCATCTTTTTAATATAATCTATATATATTTAATATAATCTTAATAGATATAAAACATCCTCCGAATACTTCAAATCGAAGCAATTGAATGTCTGACTTGGACCTATATGACATGACCGATCAATAGAAATACTCCAATACTCTACTTTTGTCATATATTTTATACATCACACTAGATAAATATCCGATTCACTTTCAAGATTCCTTCGTGGTGAAATGTATTAAAATTTAAATTTTTAACTCTATTTAAAAGATCTTTTAACGCCTCATCCCTATATTTACTTTTAAACAAACACTTGTCCTCGCCTGTGGCCTCACTATCTCAGCGGCCTTCTTCAGTCAGTCTTCCCTTTCTTCTCAATCCATCTCTCTCTAAAACTCTATTTAAAACACTTGTTCAAGGTCCCTTTTTACTAACTGGAATCAAAGAATTAGTAGATATGTTCCGCCCAAAATAGGAATGGGCTAAGGTTATGAACTTATAATCTATAATATGATGATCGAGTCGATTCCATGATTATAAGTTCATTCCATACCGGACCAGACCGGAATAGGGCTATATACATTCTCATTATGAGAAGGGGTCATTCGAGCGTATCTAAATAGATACTACTACATCGTTACATTCCATTTAAGATTAGGAATGGGCGTAATCGGGCCTTCTTTTTACATATCTCTCGTTATTTGGGACCATATTCACCTCTTTTCTTTTTTCTTCTATTGAATCGAGAAATAAATAGGTTTGATTGTCCATCTTTTTAATATAATCTATATATATTTAATATAATCTTAATATATATAAAACATCCTTCGAATACTTCAAATCGAAGTAATTGAATGTTTGGACCTATATGACATGACCGATCAATAGAAATACTCCAATACTCTACTTTTGTCATATATTTTATACATTACACTAGATAAATATCCGATTGACTTTCAAGATGCCTTCGTGGTGAAATGTATTAAAATTTAAATTTTTATCTCTATTTAAAAGATCTTTTAACGCCTCATCCCTATATTTACTTTTAAACAAACACTTGTCCTCGCCTGTGGCCTCACTATCTCAGCGGCCTTCTTCAGTCAGTCTTCCCTTTCTTCTCAATCCATCTCTCTCTAAAACTCGCAGGAAGTTCAAATGGGAAACACCATTATTTTTTCTCACTCCTCGAAAGGGTGACGTTTAACTCCGGGCGCCTTTTGTTTAGCTGAAAAACCGCTAGTGGGTTTCCGTTTATCGTACTACATTATCCTCCATGCATTTGATTTGAGTGAATGAGTTGCGTTCTCGGAAAACATTCACAACCGTCGTCGTCGGATCACCGGCTTCGTAGAAACACTGAAGCACCACAACATCATTCACGTACTCGTCGTCGACGGAGCTCCGACGAGTCATCATCGGTTGTGTCAGTCGATGATGACGTTGACGGGGTCGTGGCTGTCAAAGAGAAGAGGGGACAAAGGAAACAGCAGCGGAAAGCTAGACATACCGGTGATTTCCAGGTTAGCGTTCCGGCGCCGGAGAGAATTCGGATGACACCGGACTTGAACCAGAAAGGATGGTCTCCGTGGTTGATGGCCATCTCTGGTGAAGCCATCCGTGATTGGACACCGAGTCGTGCCAACAGCTTCCAGAAGCTGGACAAGGTAAGGTATCACCATATTAGTCTAAAAAGCTTAAACTTTTTATGATTGTTTTCGTTTTAACAATTTGGGTTTTTTTTTTTGGGTTCTAAGATTGGGCAAGGGACTTATAGCAATGTGTACAAAGCCAGGGATCTAATAACAGGCAAAATAGTGGCATTAAAGAAGGTTAGGTTTGACAATTTGGAGCAAGAGAGTGTGAAGTTCATGGCTAGAGAGATTCTTGTTTTAAGCAAGCTTTACCATCCCTATGTGATCAAGCTTGAAGGTTTAGTTACTTCAAGAATGTCTTGTAGTCTTTACTTAGTTTTTGAATACATGGAGCATGATCTCGCTGGCCTAGCTGCCTGCCAAGGAATCAAGTTCACCGAGCCTCAGGTAACAGTTCTTTCTTCAAATTGATTCATACTTCTTACTTTTACTGCCAATATTGTTTTTTTTTTGGCGGTTTGGGTTCATTCCTCTTTTTTGTTCTTGCTTTCCTAACTGAGGTTTTGAGAATATATGATTCTTGCACTCCTTTTGTTTTCGTTGTTGCGGGCATTTGATGTTACTCTTATGTATTTTTTTCAGCTACTTGGGTCCCATGCCCAGTGGTTTTTAATCCAAATTTTGAGTCTTTTGAGCTTTTTTATATCTTTGTTGATGTACTATTTTTGGATATGCAAATTCATGGAAATTTCGCGCTTCATATCAATTTCCGGTGTTGAAGTTCAAGTTCTATCATATCTTTATTTGGACAGTTTCTAGATGGAATGAACTATAAACGACAAGAAGAAAATGAGCAACTTTTAGATGCCTTGAAGAAAAGTTAAACCTAAGCTCATTATTATGTATTTATTTACTTTTATACAATTGTTGAGTAACTGTATAGGTCCTTAGCTATCTTCTGGTTAACACCCTGGAACATTACAAGGTGGTAAAACATAAAATTGTAAACATATGATTCTACCAGTTTGCTTATATCATCATCCTTTGGCTGCAACGATGAAATGATAATTGTTTATCTTTGATCATATAGATGAATATCTAAGTGTTCTTTTTTAGGGTGCGAACCACGGGTGTCCATTGCCTATCCGTTTAACGATCTAAACAAAGACTAATCCAGTCGAGCCGGGTATAGTGATCAAACCATGCATGGCTGTAATTGTGTCTGATGTTCCTTCATGAGGGAAGTTAGGAATTCTATACTGCAAGACCAGTTATGGCTTGTGGCGTGATGCACTTGTAATTGTTAGTGTTTCTTAAAGAGGTTTTCGTGGCCGAAGATGTGAAATTTAGATGATCCGTTTGTTTATGTATCTTACCTCAGGCAGGTCAAATGCTATATGAAGCAGTTACTTTCGGGGCTAGAGCATTGCCACAAACAAGGTGTTTTGCATCGTGATATCAAGGGTTCTAATCTTCTTATAGACAGTGAAGGGATTTTAAAAATTGCAGATTTTGGACTGGCTACCTCTTATGACCCTGGGCAGAAGAAGCCCCTGACTAGTCGAGTAGTCACTCTTTGGTACCGTCCACCCGAACTACTTCTTGGAGCTACTTATTATGGAGTTGGTGTTGGCCTATGGAGTGCTGGCTACATTCTAGCAGAGCTACTTTCAGGGAAGTCTATAATGCCAGGAAGGACAGAGGTATGAATTTTGTCGTTCTCCAATATTTTGTCTTGTTTGTTGCTTACTGTATTTGTTGGGGGAACCGCCAATGTCGACTCAGATGAATACATTCAATAGTTGCGATGTCTAAAAAATCTAATTATCGGGTCTTTATTTCATAACCAGTGTTGCTTTTAGTTTGTTTTATTATGTAGTGTATTATTTCCCATCTGTTGATAGGAAATTTTCTTCCCTTTATTGGGCTAACATCATATTTTATAGGTTGAACAACTGCACAAGATATTCAAGTTATGTGGAACCCCTTCTGAGGAATATTGGAAGAAATCCAAATTGCCAAATGCAACACTCTTTAAGCCGCAGCACCCATACAAACGCTGTATAGCAGAAACTTTCAAGGATTTTCCACCTTCTTCCTTATCTTTAATTGAAACTCTTCTTTCAATAGACCCCGATGAGCGGGGTACTGCCAGTGCAGCTCTTAATACTGAAGTGAGTTGTATGCATCTCTCTAGCAAATCAATATTTTGCATTGGTACCTGTAATCTTTATTTAAGATAGCTTTTATGGATTTACTTTGCTATATAGCCGGATTAGAACATGTGCATCCCGGGAACTTGCATGATGTGTATCTTTTGCATGATCATATATCCACTGTGGAATACTTGATACTTCTGTTCTCACCATTGGCTTGCCGCATTTATCTCTAAACGAGTTCGTGACATATTTGGTCTCCGGGTTTGCAGTTCTTTTCTACTGAACCGTATGCTTGTGAGCCATCAAGTTTAACAAACTCCCAGTAAAGAAATTGATGTAAAATTGAGAGACAGAGAAGCAAGGTTGGCTGGCTTTCCTTTTAACCTTTCCTTCTCTTTGCCCAATTTGGATTCATGATGATAGCTGATATACAATTGTCAGTGCACAGACAAAGAAGTCTAGCCGGCAAAGGCAATGCAGTTGATGGTACCAGGAGAATTAAAGTTCGTGAACGTCCAACTCGGGCAGTTCCAGCCCCTGAAGCAAATGCAGAGACTCAAGCTAATTTAGATGTGAGTGCGAGACTTTGCTCTTTATCCAATCGCTTACCAATGCTTTTTACTGTTTTCTTTTTATTTCACTTTAAAATTTGGTTGGATCATTTAAGAAAAACTCTAAATCCAACTTGAATTAACCACACCGTCTGCTGGCAAATTGCATCTTGTTAGGTTCAACCTGATAAAGTTTCCGTGCTGCATAGTTCTTGCTATATAAATTAGTTCAGCTATGAATATTAGCAGTATGTTTGTTCTTATGTGCCAAACTTAGATGTATGTATCTTTATTAGTCACTAGACGTGTAACTTTGTAAGTCTTGCTTAAGAACTAAACCTATAGTCATCAGTTAGTATGCTTTGGTTCTTGATGTACTCATGTCTGGTGCATATTTGGGTAAATATATTCGATATGAACCTCCAAATACATGAAAAAAAAACTTCATTCCGTGTCAGGCATATCTGTATTTGACAGTCACTCAAGTTCGAGTAACATAATTGATATAGAAGGCTGAATTTTGAAGTACCCTTCTCTAGTATTATGTCTGATTGCATCGGTTTTTTTTCTCTCTGAATCTGATGGTCTCATATGAGCTTCAGTCCCTTCGTATTTGATGTGAAAACTGTGTGTTTGATTGCTGGTTTCCAGAAATGGAGAGTGATGACACAAACAAATGCCAAGAGCAAGAGTGAGAAATTCCCACCTCCCCATCAAGATGGAGCTGTTGGACATCCAAGTTGATTCCTCAAACAAAGGGCCTGTATCTTTTGGTGCAAGTGAAACTTCTTTCAGCTCATCAGTTTTCAACTCCTAATCATCCGGATCCGCCGGACATTCTGGCGGTCCTTCAAGAAGGAAAACAATTAGAGACTCACGGAGTGGTCCGTCTCAAAAGTTCATGCGAGGTTTCAAACCATCCTTGATAGGTATAACCATGGATATGCTATTTAAAGGTAAATCCGAGGTTTTTGGGAGCCAGAAATAGATTAGTATTACAAGTTCATAAATATTACAGGTTTAAAATGTTATTTACTCAATTTTTTGGCCCATTTGTTTGTATTTGATCATATAAAATCTTGTGTATAATCCGCCCCAGGATCCAAGGATTTGGTGTATAATTCCACTTTTGGTTGTACAGTTTTTTAAATGATTTAGGTAACTATTTTTAACAAGTTTAATTCCCATGTGTAGTTTATGGTAATTAAAGCAATATATTTATTTATTGAGATCCATTGATTGATAAGGATGCTCACGTTGTTTCATCTTCTATTTTATATGGGTTCGAATCTTAACATTTGTCCTAAGAATGTATTTATTTTTACTTAATAGAAAAATATATATATATATATATTTTTTGGTACAATCCACACTTTTGGTAGGAGTGACACATTACAAGCAGGTTGAACTAAGATGGAACATCTATAGGCTATAGCTAGCTAGTAAGTCGAACATTGGAGGATATGAGATTAGATACATTTTTCCTCCAATAATTCTTTTTATATGAATTGCTTTCCATAACAACGTAGGTATAACATGATATAGTGTCTAAATTAACACCCTTGGTGTTCTACATAATTTAATGGGTTAAATATTCCTTATTTACTGTACGTGCAACAATTTTTTTTTCATTTTTTTCAACAATTTCAGATCTTTTAAAAATTATAAAATCTGAAAATGATAATAAAGTAATTTTAAACATGTAATGGAAAGACACATTACTCACTCAAGTAGAGAACCCGTGTTCGAATCTTAGAGACAATATTATTGAAAGTGAAAGTCACAAATTTTAATTATGGATCGTAAAATAGATATGCAATGTACGAAAAAATAAAAATAAGATTTCAAAATGAGAATTATATTTTAATATTATTTTTAGTTTTTTGTGAATAAAACATTATTTTTATTTAAAAAGTATATATACATATATATCTGAAAATTATAACAAGTGTTACAAAGTAAAGTAAAAAAAGAATGATTTATTTTTATTTTTATTGGTTGTCCTTCCGATTTTTTGGACTTCGTCCTGACTAATTTGAACTGACATGTGTTGCACATCTGACTTTAGTGGATGAGTCTCGCAACGAAATGTTTTTACATACACAAGATCTCAAATTTGATATATGCTTAAGCAATACTAAAGTACTTAACACTTTAAAAAGTAAGAATGAAGTCGGTGTAATTGGCCCACGATGTCAATTTTACATCTAGGCATGGATGAAAAAGAAAAGGTTTAGGGGGCATAGGAAACTATGACACAAAATACCGAAAAAAATGGATCTTATTATCAGATTAGGGTGATACATAAATTGTTTTTATATAATGAAATATAAGCATGTAAAAAGCGATGATTAATATCAACGATACGTGTGTTAGATTAATTATTGATTTCAAATAAAGTATTTGAGTGTTAATGAGGGTATACAAACAATTGGTGAAGGAAAATGACTAAATTGATATATTTTTTAAACAATAATGTTTAAATTTATTGAGTTAGCATAAATCAATAGAATATATGAGTTTCGAGGACTAAAACTATCATTATACCAAGTTATGTTAGATATTCGTTTGAATTTTAACGGATGAGTGACCCGATCGTAACTAAACTTTAATTGAATGACCTGATTGTAAGTTTTAATAATTGAATGATTTGTTTGTAACTTTACTAATAATTGAATGATCTGTAATATAGTTTACCCTATATTATATATATTATTTAATAAATATATTATGGAAAAAACTTTAATACACGTGTAAACTTTATTTTACACTTGCCTTTTAGTTTTAGGGATTATGGTTTAAGGTTTAATTTTTTAGTGTTAGGGTTAGGAATTTAAGACTTAGGAATTTATAGTATATATATGCAAGCTTGTGTAAAATTAATTTTACACTGTATGTATCAAAATTTTACCCATATATTATTGAATATATATTTATTATTATACTTTGTAAATATATTACTTTGTATTATTTAATAAATAATATTCATCAACAAATGTTGAGTGTATTGATAAAACACATTGTACTCTTAATAAAAAGATGCAAGTTTAAATTTTAAAGACGACATTGTTAAGAATAACAATATTGTACTTTAGATATGGATGGACAAACATACATATTACTAAAAATAAATATTCTAGAAAATTAAAAAAAACGTAAACAATACGACCTCGCTTTAGTGTAGCGGGTGCGCTTGGGGCTTTTGTCTCCTTCAGTTCACCAAACACTTGTCTTTTTAAAGAGTTAAAAAAAATTAAATTAAAAAAAATCCTTCAAGTGGGGGCTTCAAGTCAATCAATTACTACTTCAGAATTCAGGTTTGAATTTTGATCCTTTCATTTAAATTTTAGTTTTAGTTGAATTTTCAGTTTGGTTTTTAATTTGTCGAAAATTCAGGCGGCGGGATTTGATTTGATGAGCCGCCGACGGTTGTGACTTGTGACTCGATTTTAGTACGAATTGAACAAGCGAAAGCAGGTGCAGCAATGCCGGAGGGGGATTTGGTGGATATAAAGTTTAGGATTTATGATGGTTCGGATATCGGACCGTTTCGATACTCCGCCACATCGACGGTGGATATGCTTAAGCAAAGAATTGTCTCTGATTGGCCGAAAGGTTTACTCTTCTAATTTCTTTCACTTTTTTTTTCTAATTACTTATGATGTTAAGCTTTGTTTAGTTATTGAATTTCACATTTGTTGTAAGCTTTCTAGGCAAATTTCTGTTACACTATGTTTGGATAAAAAAATTATAAAGGAAAAGAAAGGAAAGAAATGTTAAGGAAATCAAATGAAATGATACACGTATATTTCGTTTTGATAGTTTAAATTTCCCAGGGAAAGAAAAGGTAAAGGAATTTTCCTTTGGTTGGTTAAAATGTGGAAAGGAAATGATTGATTATGATAAAATTTTCTGATTAAATCTTCATTATAAAATTACTTAAGTGAAAGATTAGGAGGATAAAAAATAACTCATCCACCGGGCGCTGGTGAGAACAAGTGATCTAGGCTGGAGCTTTGAACCTAATTATTGTGACTAAGATTGATGAAGAAAGCAATAGTTTTAGTCAAGGAATGAAATAAGAAAGGATTGTTTTACAGCAGAAGGGTATAGCAGAGTTTCAAGGTAGATAAACTTGGAAAATTGGTGCCCTTGGCTTTGTAAAATAGCTATTGATTGCCTAATGAAGAGTGGGATACTCTTTCTATATTGTCGTATCTATATTATTTTATGAATTTGGTGCATAATCAATGTCAAAATGATTTTATGAGTTGTAAAATGTTCTTATGAATGTATATTCAGGGGAAGGCATTTGGATGTTTAGACATTAACTATTACCTGATCTTTTCAGTTTTTCTAGAATATGTATGCCTGAAATTTATGTCCGAAACATATCTGCACATGGGTAGAAGAATAAGATCCTCCAAATATATGGAATGAACGTACCTATGTTGGACACATACATGTATCTGAGAGCCACCCTTAAGCTAGGGTATTGCAGTTGTGATTTGAATGCTTGTTATAGTTGTAAATCATCATATTGTTATACAAATGTTCCATTGATGTTATCCTCATCATGGTTTTCTTTTTTGAAAAATGGATTGTTAAAAGAATGGTCGTGATTGCATTTCAAATATACCCAAGTATGCTCAAAGATTGCATCATTTTTGCTCATTGCCGTGTTGCATTTTATTTTAATTTTCTCAAATGTTGTTTCTGCCATTACTTAGGGAAGACTGTTGTTCCAAAATCAGTGAATGAAGTCAAGCTGATAAGCTCTGGTAAAATTTTGGAGAACAACAAGACTGTTGGTCTCTGTAAAGTACCCTTTGGTGAAGTTCCGGGTGGGGAAATCATAATGCATGTTGTAGTACAGCCATCTCTCGCAAAAGTTAAAACAGGTATTTATCTTCTCGTAGGTCCATCTTCTGTTGCGCCAACTCTTTACTTTTCTTTAAGTGTTTGTGTCTTAAACAGATGTCCTATTCATATTTGGACATAATTATGGTGATATGACCCTCCATATATGTGAAAAAAACATAGAAAAAGTTGAACATACCAGTGTGAAGCAGAGCAACACTTACACTCAGGTCCAAGTAACCGAGGAACTACTCTCTTCAAATCTCAAAATCTCATTTATTTCCATTTAAGTTTGGGTTGCTCAATAAAGAGGACACCAGCTGCTTAACATGGATCTGCACTTGCACTACTTATAGATAAAACCCTTAATTCCAAATTGCTTATAACTGGTAACCAGTGTGTTTAGGTGTACCACTGATATGGTCTTTCCTCATTTCTGCGCACTGATAAGATCAATTAAACTCCAGAACGTATTAATTATGGGATTGTGTTGTCTTTAAGGTCAATAATCTGAGTCGCCAACACTCATTCTTGGTTTTCTATCTGAAACAGAAAAAAAGATTGATGATTCACCCAGAAAGACTGCTTGTGGATGTTCTATTTTATGAAGTAAAACATGCAGAGCTGGAAAATTGTTTATGCCGGTAAACCGTGTTTAGGAAGGTAAGCGTTTTCTCTGAGTATTTACGTGTTTATGTTCGGCCCAAAGCCCAAGTGTGCAATTTCGTAATGGAGTGAGTGACAATGATGTGCATTTTTAGTTTCATTGGTTCCTTAAGACTTTGATTTGGTTGGTTTCAAATATTAGCTTTGAATTATTTGTAAAGTTTTATTTTCTACTCCACGTAAAGACGAAATGTACACCAAATTGTAAGGATAAATGCCTTTGTATAAAATGCTATCCGTTACTAATAATGAAATAGTTCCATTCCGGCATTTTCATGCATGCCATGAAAGCTTATAGCTTTTTATTATTATATTGTTATTAGTTTTTTTTTTGACGAGGGAAGTTTAGGGTATAGTGATAATTGAGCCAAGCTCAAGCTGTAAGAAGAGTTTGGCTCAAATTTTGAGTCTTGAAACCAAACTTGTTTTAAAAGTGAGTTTGATTCAAGACAAAATTGAACTGTTTGAGTTAACTCGATTAGGTTTAATTAAGTTGCTTTACTTAGTAAAGCATGAACTTAATCTCCATGCTCGATCTTTCATGCACGAGCTTGAATTCAAAATTTTTCAACCTACCTTAAACCATACAACTTCATCGGCGGTAGAAATTGTGTTTCTCATACCTTTGGGAGAATGCCCCAACCTCGTACTAAATCCAGCTTCAAAGAGTGAAGAAGCCATTAAAGACACTACAATAGACACCTTAAACATTGCTTAGAACTTTCTCGGCAGCCGCAGTCGTCTTCCGATGTCTTCGGGAGAATGTGCCAAGCTTGTAAATCTAGCTTCAAAGTGTGAAGGTGCAAAGTAAACACCTTCTTGCAGGCTGCAGCAAAGCAAGACAAGTGAAATCCGGTCATCAAAGATGAGAAGTTCAAGGAAATCTGGTTTAGGGGTAATAAAGCCAGAGTTACCAACAACAGGTTCAAGAATAATCCTTGTGATTTCACCTTTGCTATTGTTAAACAGACTTCCAACAACTGATATATCATTCATTGTAAGGGGCAGTTAGAGTTCCAGAAGTTGTTGATTCAGAAACACTGGGACAGTGATAACTCTTGAAATGAAAACTGAACACTGGGACAGTGATAACTCCTGAAATGAAAACTGAACTAACGATAAATAACTTAAAATGATTTGACAGAATGACACATCATCAAAAAAATAATTTTATATTTTTTTTATTAATATGTAATTTTGTCAAGTCAACACCTTAGTTTATATGCCAGTTCTATATCAAAAGAGATTACAACCGATGGTTTTAATGTTTGGTTACAAAAAAAATTAGCATAAAAAAATTTGTTCAAACCGAATTTCCTACTCTTAAACTAGTGGTGGATCTATTTTTTTCTCAAATGAGTATACAAAAAAAATTCTTTACACACTAAACAATAATAATTTGTTTTGAAAAAAAATACTAAACTAAAATTATTTTTTTTAAAAAAAAATGGGGACGTGGATTCCCCATGGGTGCATCTGCACTGTCTTCCACCTATATTCAAAGATGAAGTAGAATTTCTTAGTATCTATTTTGTATCGGCCCGAGCATGCCTGACACTTTTTTTTTATTAATATTTGAGTTGGTCTAAAAAAGAATTTGAATTATAACTCTAACATTAATAATAATAAAAAAACTTTCATTCAAACATCCACTAATTAAGTGAGTGGTCAAAGATGTTCATATTGTCTCATCTCATGTGTAGGAACGAAAGCAAGACTTTATATTAGGGGACGAATCTATAAAATTGTAGGAGGGGCGAACTTGTAAAATTTAAGGAGGAGAGAAGATAGACCTTCAAATTTAAGGGGTGACTTGCCCCTCTAGCCTCTCTAGGTTTATTTCGGCTCAAGTGTGTTCGAATTCTAGCATTCCCAACCGTTCCAAATGATTTTTCACAAAGGAAAATAAAAAAGAAGTCCAAAATTTTCCTGGTGCCGTCCATGCCTCCATGGACACTCCGATCAATTGAGTTACCTGAGGTTTTATTATTCCAGGAACGAAATTACATGACTGAAACAAAGCGTACAAACACATATCATTAGACAAAGACATCATCAAATAATACAAATTACATGACTCAGAATTCAGAATCTATATCTGATCCGAGCTTTATTTTCTGTTCTTGAATTATGAATCCCACTATCTGACATAAAGGATTCAACAAAAGAACATTGTATGTAACATGTTTTTTTTCTTACTTAAATCTGCATTAGATCTTCAAAGGTATTCATAGCTGAAACAGGCAATCCCAGCAGTAAATTAATGCTTTTCTTGTCTTTATGCTGAGGAAGGAAAAGCAGAACTGGTTTTTCAGGCAAAGCAGCAGGCCCTGATGAAATGGGTTCTCCCCAACCAAAGTCTATGGTGTAAAAAGACAGCTTAGACCAAGTTGTAATAAGAACAGTTCCATCTAGAGATGGCCTAGCTCTTGTCACTTCAAAATAATCAATGGCTGATCTCATGAAACTGTCAGTCGCCAACTTAACAGCCTCTTGGATCAATCCCACAGCAAATGACATTGGTTTATTAACTAACTCACCGGCAGTCGATATCGAATATGTTAGAACGATTCCATTACCGGCAAACCCTTCAGGTAATTGAGGGATGAATCTTTGCCTTCCATCAACAGCAAAGAGGAGCTTAGTTTGTTGTTCAGGAACAAGGTTTAGTGCTTTACATCGAGCTCTCCAGATGAAGCCGGCGAGGACTTCGAATGTGGTGCATCTCGATAACGCTCCATCGTCCGTGGCCTCTGCCTTGAGCTGTCCAAGTTTGTCGGAGTCGAACAGGAAGGATTTATAGACCATTTCTTCTTCTTCATAGAGCTTGTTTGTGTTTGATACATCGTCAATTTCATCAAACTCATGGTGTTCGAACTCTATCATAGGTGGATTTCGAGGTTTCAGCACGGCTCTGTCTAAAACCGGAGGGGTCTTCAATGGCAGGCCTCTGGTAACCTCACCCCATCCATTGATAAATTCCATGGCAGCAATCCCATCTAGAATACAGTGGTTCATGCTCATCCCAATGGAAAAGCCTCCACACTTGAATTTAGTCACCTGGAAATAAAGGTTACCACATCATATACTCGTGTTTCGGACTCGGTGCAAGTGTTGGATATATGCAAGATAGACAACAAACACAAGAGGCAAGCAATCCCCAAACCTGAATCACCAAAAGCGGTATCTGAAGCAGGTTTTGAGCATCAGGAATCTCATAAACCAACTTCCCAAGAATGTTAGGGTCAGGCTTTGATATGTCCCCCATCTCATCGAGCCTGCAGTCGGCTTCAGCCTCGACAAAAACAGCCCCCTCCCCGGTGCAGTCCACTATGAGCTTCCCTTCTGAGCTGATTGTTAGCCTCCCAGCAAGTGGATAATAGTGAACAAGGATCTTTGACAAACCATTTTTCACCACTTCCACAGCATCTTCATTCCCTTTAGACTCTGACTTATAGAAGTAAATGGTTCGCATTATGACTGCAATGTTTTGGTCAAGGTTTGAAAGGTAATAGAGACCCTTCTCTGTTTCTCCTGCCGGAAGAACCCGAGTCGGATCCCCTTGGTTTACCGTAAATCCGGCGGTACCGTTGCTAACATCCGCCATTCGAATGCCTTTGTAAGCCAAACCTAAATCACAACTAGAAACAAAGAGCTGATATTCTCAAGTCATACATGAAACCACTTAAGAAATGTGGCGAATAAATGGCAGATATCACAGAGTTGCTATTTATTTCATACATTCGAATCGAGTTACCGAAAAACATACCTGAGAACAAGAATCAAGACTAGGAAGCAGCAATACAACTTGTTTCTGTATGTTCTTTTGCTCAGGACAAGAAGTTAAATAGGAAAAAAGTTGAGCAAAAGAATGTTGACAAAGTCTTACAATATGGTAGGGACTAGGGACAGTGTGAGTGAGAAGACACCCTTCAATGGAAGAAACTCCATCAAAAGAAAGTGACAGAAAAGTTTTAACCCCATTTTAAGACGTGGGTGTTTTTCTAAAGATTGAACTAAGGTCATTTGAGCTGAGTTAGGCTACTTGTCCATACACCAAAACATTACCAGAGAGAACATGGGATTGGTTGGTCGGTTTAGTTGGCTTCATGATTAGGTTGCTTGATCAGATTTTATCATAAACCTCCATCTAAATGAAAGTTCTGACAGTAAAAATCACATGTCTGTTTCCTGAATTTCATGCTAAAATCCTTACCTTCATTGCAAATTAAGAGATAACGTGGTATAATCATGGCAATTACTATAAATACACGAAAGCCTGGACCCCCTACCCTTTGCCAAAATCTCCTTCTAAAATCATCAATAAATAATAATGCATGTTTTCTTGAAGAATAGCCGCCTCCATTTTTTTTTTCCATTTTTTTCAGATATATATATATATATATATATATATATATATATATATATTTGGCTACCATGCCGGTCCCCCAAGGCTTTGCCTTAATTAATCCGTATCGATTCGTGCCGCACATCTAGTTTTGGTCTATGATTTTCTCAACAGGGATTTTTTACATGCACAAGTCATCGAACTCGAGACCTGCTTAGCAATACCAAGCTGTTTATCACTTGGACCAACCGGTTAATTTTTCGGATAAAGTATTTGCATAAACAAATGAAGAAAGTGATCTCCATAAGGTACAATGGCTTGATAGTGTTTAAGTCTTGCAAGAAACAGAGGTTTAGGTTTATGTTATCCACTGGGTAGACTTTCGGATTGGATCAAATAAAATCGATTAACCTAACATTGGAGGAATTTTAAATGGCGGTTAGTTCAAAAACTTCAATCAAAACTTGAAGTAGAGAAGTGTTCATAACCTTGATAAAAAATTTCATGTCTTTTTTCTGTAGAATTGTAGAAGTAGCAAGTAAAAAGAATACAATGAATGACTTTAAATTTTCGATTTTTGAATTGTAGATTTTTATTAAAATGACGGAACCAGTGCGGTCTTAAGAAGAAGAACATAAGCTTCGGTTTAGAGATATTATTTTATATCTTTACAGTTGCGCAGTAATTTCTCAAGTGATATAATAGTTGTAACTTATTTTAATTGTATTTAAGATATTTTTCTACTAAAACAATAAAAATCACTCATTTGACAAAACTTGATCATGCTTTTATGAATTATTAATGAAATATTAAATTGATTATTCAAAATAATAACATATATTTTTGTTATACATGTATTTATTTTTTGAGTTTTCGTTCAAGACCCTATAAATGTTTGAGACGACTTAGAAAAGAACTCAATCTTATTTATTAAAAGAGTCGTTTAAAAGTTTAAATTTATTGAAAGATTATTTAAAATTTTTTGAACAAATCCTATCTAAGGGAGGGGAAAGGAGAAATTTGCTCCTACTGGGTCTAAAACGCACAACTTAGAGTGACTACTGGGTCTAGAACCCACAACTTAGAGTGAGGAAATGTGTCAACTGAGAGCTTTTAACCACTTACTTTAGAGGTTGTTGACTTAAAAATTTAAACTTACGAATGACAATTTATATATATGTATTAAAATTTAATATTTTTACCAACGAGTTGATCCAAGTGGTAAGTAGTTTGACATCTAAGTCTCGAGTTTGAGACTTTATGTATGCAGAAAATCTCCGCTAAAAGACTCACCCACTAAAATTAAGTGTATGATGTAGGTTTATCTGAATCAGTCAGAACAAAGTCCTGAGAACTGAAATGACAATTAAAAAATAATATACATTTTTTAAGAATGAAGACCACGTCCCTACAAATCCCACAGTTCCGCCTTTATTCTATTGTACGTGCACATGAGAAGCTTGTAATTGCAAATTGTTTGATTTATTTTGAAGAATAAAATGTAAATTTGACATGAGCATTGCATTGTGACTTTAAATTAAGTTTGTTTAATATTTAGTATAACTTTTTTTTTTTATCTTAAACTAAAGAATTCAAAAGCAGCTTTCAAAAAAATCTTTTCAAAAATAACTCCAAATAGCTCTTAGTAATATACCAGAAGTATTTTTTTCTATAAATTCTAATTTTAATCTTACTTAAAGAAGAGGGAAAGATATCTCTAAAAGAATGAACTTTTAATGGGTCTAGAACCCATAACTTAAAAGAATATAAGAGAACAAAAATAAACATCTTAACCAATCGATTAAATATACTTAATGATGAGTATTTTACCCGATCCGAACCGGCCCGATCAGGTAGGATTTTTTTATTAAAAATCGGGTTTGGGTTAGATTTTTCTTAGGGGAGGCCAGGTCGAGTTTGGGTTTAGGGTGAAAAAATCCGACTCGACCCGGGACTAATTGTGTAAATTTCTCTTATATTTTTATAGGAATATTAGTAATAATACCCTCTTTATATATATATATATAATTAGGCCCTTAAAATTGAATTTTTTATTTATAATTTGGTCTAAAATTATTTATTTTACAATTAAGTCCCTAAAATTATTTTTTTACAATTAAATCCTTAAAATTAATTTTTTTTATAAGTCAGGTCGGGTTTAGGTGTATATATTTCGGGTCGAATTGGGTTCGTGTAGGCCATAAACTCAACCCGTGCCCCTCCCTAAATATACTTGCTTTCTTAAAATAGGTTATCTATTTATTGCTAAACAGAAGCATAATTGTGATCTTAATTATCGGATGGTAGTCATAATTGTTGAAGGCGAAGACAATAACATTTTAACAGAAATGTTTGTACTTTTTTACATTTTTTCTTTCAATTTTCCTTTCCTGGAAGAGGCTACCTGTTTATCCAAGATCATGAATCTCAGGATTCGGTTATTAATGCCATACGCGAGGCTAATAATCACACAAGAACCGTTCAATATAAATACTATTCCATTAATATCCATCCGCAATTTATTTTTTATTTATAATAAATTATAAAAAAAAACTTTGATACACATGCCGTGTAAAACTAATTTTATACAAGCCTTTTAGTTTTAGGAGTTAGGATTTTAGTTTAGGGTTTAAAGTTTAGGGGTTTAGGTTCTATAGTTTAGAATTTAAGGTTGGCGTTTATAATTTAGTGTATAGAGTTTAAGGTTTAGGGTTTAGTTTTTTAGGGTTAGGATTAGGAATTTATGATTTGAATTTTTATAGTGTAAATACACAGGCTTGTGTAAAATTAGTTTTACACGGCCTGTGTTTCAAAGTTTTACCCATAAATTATACCCAAAGGTTACGTTATTTTTGGCTGTCTTATTTTAATTACCGATTTAAGAAAAATATGTTTAATTCACTTACGTTATTAATTTATTATATTTTAATTATTGGACGGTTAATTTTGTTAGTCTCATGATATGGCGCATTCAGATCCATTAATTGGTTGAGCGCCCAATAATACTCATATTATCTCATCTTATATGGATTTAAATCCCAACATTACAAACTCAAAATATTGTAAAGGTCCTATGATACAGGTATTGTACTCTAAATATAGTTGAGGTGTTGAAATCTTGCGGCGACGGTGTTCTCCGAACTTGCCCTAAATCTACTAACCTCTTAACAATAACAACAAAACGTTGAGTTTTACAAGTTCAATGACATAATTTTACTTTATTATATTTAGGGATGGGCACGAGTTGGATCGGGTTTTTGGTCGACCAGAACCCGACCCGAAAATATGTACCCTAAATCCGATCTATTTGAAAAAAATAGGAACCTAATTATAAAAAAAAATTAATTTTAAGGAACTAATTGTAAATAATATATAAAGAAGGAGTATTATTGCGAATATCCCTAAATAATATATGAGAAAATTATACCATTAGTCATAGGTCGGTCGAATATTTTCACCATAAAACCGACCCAACCCGAAATCACCCTTAATGAAAACTCGACCCGACCTGAACCCGAATTTTTTACAAAAGAATTCAACTCAATTAGGCCGGGTCAGATAAAATGCACATCTATAACAATACTTCATACAATTCATAAATATAAACATGCGTGCAAGTATGAGTAGAATATCGATAACAACAACATGCCGTGCTTAGATTTAGCCACCTATATTATATGTGCTTTAATACACACAACCAACAATATTCGCACAATAAAAATATTCACGCATCCATGATAAAACCACACAACAATAACTTTTTGATGAAACTTGGTATCATATAGCATCAAGAACATACATTCAACTAGCTTACCGTATACGGTATCATACAATATAAAATACTTTTAGTAAATATAATAGACCATAAATGTGACCTTTTATAGTTGTAAATGAAAATGTAACTCTAATGAAAGGTTATGGATTACGAGTAGACTTATCTTTACACTGGATTAAACCGTGCCATGTCAACCTTTTAAAATATGTCAAATCTTGTGTTTGACCTGACTTATTTTGGTCTGTTGGCCTCTTCTGCTACTTGCATATCAATAGGATATTTAAAAGGATTATTATCCTACATATTAATGGTGGAAAAAAAAATTCTACATGTGAGGTTGTTACAGGTTTAGGGTTTAGGATTATGATTTTAGGGTTTTAAAATTAGAAATATAGATTTTAGCTTGAAAATAAATATGTTTGTGTAATTTTTATGGCATAAAGTTAAAAAATACCTCAAATGTTTGGTAGAATAGTCACTTTGGCCCATATTCTCTTTTTTTTGGAGCAATTCAACTATCAATGTTTCATTTTGGGTCAAAATGGTTTCTCTACGGATAAAAAATATTAGAAAACTGACGGTAAACAATTTGAAATGACTTGACAGAATGATAAGTCGGCAGAAAAAATTTATTTTATATATTTTTATAAAATTATTGTTTGACTGATGTAATATTTTTTCAAGTCAACACATTTGTCTATATGATACTGTCATGTCAGCGTGCAATGCCATATATGTTTGTCACGTCATTTCAATTCATTTATCGTCAGTTGACTAACAGTTTTCATCCGCATATGGGTCATTTTGACCCAAAATGAAACGTTGAGGGTTGAATTGCTCCAAAAAAGAATGAGAAAAACTTCAATACACAGTATGTGTAAACTTTAGTTTACACAAACCTTTTAGTTTTAGGGGTTAGGGTTTAGTTTAGGGTTTAGAGTTTATGGGTTTGGGTTGTAGGGTTTTGAATTTTAGGTTAGTGTTTAGAATTCAGGGTTTAGGGTTTAGTTTTTAGGGTTTGGGTTGTAGGGTTTAGAATTTTAGGTTAGTATTTAGAATTCAGGGTTTAGGGTTTAGTTTTTAGGGTTTAGGTTTAATTTTAATTTATAGTAGAAATAGGCAGGCCTGTATTTTACACATCCTGTGTATCAAATTTAAACTCAAAAAGAATAGGGATCAAAATGACTATTCAGTCAAACGTTGGGGGTATTTTTTTGGTTTTATGCCAATTTTTATTATACTGACAGTGTATTAAATATTCACCCTATTTAAAATTGGATTATTATTTTATGTATTGACAGTGAAAAAAATACTCGACAAACATGTCTAATTTTATTTTATGAATTATCATCTAAATCTCTATCCTTTAAATCCTAAATTTTAAACTCTAACCTCTAAATTTTAACCATAAACTCTAAATTCTAAAACTCAAAATATAATTTCATAAACCTTAAAAATATACCTATAAACTCTAAATTGAACATATGACAAATATTTTTTTCCTATTTAAAATATATTTTTATAATTAAAATTAAATAAAAAATTATCTTCTATCATTTAAATCAAATTCGAGTTAAGTTGAATTGAGAGAAATAAAATTTTAGACATTTCCTATTGTGGACGGAACATCATTTGGAACCATTAGGCCCATTGTTTTACCAGTAGCCCAAACATTGGCCTTCTTCTTTTATATAAAACCCTAGTTGTTTCGCTTCTGCTCCTTGTCCTTCGTTCTTTTTAGGGTTTTCTTTAGCCGTTCTTTCTTAATCAACAAAAGCTTGAGGAAGTGCAGAAATGGTAAATCCGAAACCCCCATTTCAATTATTGTTCTTCCCTTCTTGTATATTATTTGTTATTTTCTTTTATGTCTGTTTCTGTAATTACTTTAGATGCAGTTCCCCGAGCACTGTAATTCTGTTATTGTTTAGATTGAATGTCATACAAAATCAAGTGAGAAGATTAGAACTTGAGAGTGTTTTCTGTACATAATTAGCTTTCGGATGATTTTTATAGATTTCCGTAGAAAACGATAATTTTATAATCAATGAAATTATCAGTGGCAGTTATTTAGGAGTATGTGGTTAAGGGCGATTAAGTTGAAAGCTCAGCATTAGTCTCACTCAACGAAAAGAAGTAATGTTTAAGTTTCTTATTAAGTTTTGAAGAAGTTGTGGACTTTGAGTCCTGTACTGGAAATTACCCTCGATATCGGTTTCCCCCTAGTGAAGTTTACCAATTGTTTAAACAACTTGAATATTGAGTCTAGTGATATAAGTTTAATGGTTTGAAGTTTGAACATAGTTATGAATTGATGTACTTGTTTAAAAGGCTTATTTTTTTGTTTTTCGGTTTATGCTGTTAAATGCAGGCCCCAAAGAGAGGTGGAAAGGCCGCTGTCCTGGCCAAGAAGAAACAAGTAATTTTCATCACTTTCTTAATCATAAGAATCCTAAAATAACTTGGTTTTTGTTTCAATATCTGATTATTCTTTTGAATTTGGAAATTAGGAAAAGGTTGTGAATCCATTGTTTGAGAAGCGTCCAAAGCAGTTTGGAATTGGAGGGGCACTACCTCCAAAGAAGGATCTGCATCGATTTGTGAAGTGGCCTAAGGTTGTTCGCATTCAAAGGAAAAAGAGGATCCTTAAGCAGAGGTTGAAGGTCCCACCAGCATTGAACCAGTTTACCAAGACCCTTGATAAGAATCTTGGTATGAGATAAAATACTCAGTTATTTCTATTTGTGCATTAGATTCATATATTTTTTCTACCCTTTTATTATTTTCCTGTAAGCATGCTTTTATCTGTGTTTGTTCTAGTATCTTATGGTATCATTTCATTCTTCAATTCTTGTAGCCTCTATCATCCCTGTGTTATTCAGTTTCACATCTCTTTCTCCTGAATTCCTTTTTCTGTACATAATGATAAGGATTCCAGCTTTGTTATTTTATGTCCAATTGCAGCAACAAGTCTTTTCAAGTTGCTCCTCAAGTACAGGCCAGAGGACAAGGCAGCCAAGAAGGAACGTCTCCTGAAAAAGGCCCAGGCTGAGGCTGAGGGGAAAGCTCCCGAGTCTAAGAAACCAATTGTTGTGAAATATGGACTTAACCATGTTACCTACCTTATTGAACAGGTTGCCCTATAGTCTCCTTATATTCATCAGTTTAGCTAGTAAAATACTGTTTGTTTTCTGTTGCGAAGTCCGTAAACATATTGGTCTGTTTTGTAGAACAAGGCACAGTTGGTTGTTATTGCTCATGATGTGGATCCAATCGAGTTGGTTGTCTGGCTTCCTGCTTTGTGCAGAAAGATGGAGGTCCCATACTGCATAGTCAAGGGGAAATCACGTTTGGGATCGGTAATTGTCTTTCAGACTTGTTTGCTTCTCTTAATAATTGTAGAGTTAATCAAGTAGGTAACTTGTATGTGTTTATACTTCAGATTGTCCACAAGAAAACTGCATCTGTCTTGTGCTTGACCACAGTTAAGAACGAGGATAAGTTGGATTTCAGCAAAATCCTCGAGGCCATCAAGGTAGGATTACATGACATCTTCCATATTTTCAAACTGGTTTTGATTTTAAGTTGTACTAAGCTTGGAATGTATGTTGTAGGCCAACTTCAACGACAAGTACGACGAGTACAGGAAGAAGTGGGGAGGTGGTATCATGGGGTCGAAATCACAAGCCAGAACAAAGGCAAAGGAGAAGCTTCTTGCGAAGGAAGCCGCACAAAGGATGACTTAAGACAACCATTGTTTGCATTCAGAAGTTCCTTAAGTTGGTTAAACTTTCAAAACATTGAGTAGCTGCTGTTTGTTATTTTGTGCCTTTTTATTGAATTATCAGTTAATTCCAATCTATCGTTTTTATGCTCACTGCTCAGTTATGCTATTTGAGTTTTGATATTTATCAGATTCTTAATTAAATCTTTCTAAATATAGGATTTAAATAACATGGCTGTGGCTGTGGGTTCAACTCATCGTAAAAATCTCTTATATGATAAAAAAGATGTTGATGGCAAAGTTACATTTAATTCTTTACGTTTATTTTTTAATCACTTCGAGGATGGGAAACTATATGATGCAAATATATGTTTCTTTCAATCTAGAAAAGAATGAAATGTTGTTGGAGTTTTGATTCTACTTTTGATTATATTGACTTTTGGAAATTAAAGTGTTTGCGATTTTAGATTTTTTAATATCTAAAAAACTAAACTGACTTTATTTTTTTATAATTTAGGTTGATTTATTTTATATATTATAATATCAATGAAGTTGAACATTTTTATAATATTAGGTTTAAAATTAATATTTTAAATAATAAGATTTTAAATCTAACTTTAAAAAAAGATTTTTTTTACAATAAACCAAATTAGCCCTTACTAAACACAAATCAAATAATATAGTTTCTTATCATCAACATGAGCAAGGAAGAAAATGATTTTATGTTAGGATTTGAACATTTAAGAAATTATATTAGAAATTTAGGGTTGTAAAATTATAAAAATTTAAGGATACGAAATTAGACCAAACTATATGAGAATTTGAATTTTTTTTTGAAAATTTCAAAGACTGGAGATAAAAAAATGCATAATGTTAAGTTAAATGTACAATGTGATACATGATAATCTTTGGTTTTGTGTTTTGTGTAATTATATACATTTTTTTACAGCTTTCACAAATCATTAAAACCGTCATCAACGTGGCATTAATTACAGTTATATGTTGCATATACGAGTAATTATATTTAATAAATATGTAATGAATTTATTTATTTTACAATTGAATCACAATCAAAATTCTATGTATACACTTACACAAAAAGTCAAAGTTTTATATGTATAATTAAACTAAATTAAAGTTAATGTATTAAGCTTAAACATTTGATCAAAATCAATGTATAGTTTTGATATTACCCCTTTCTAGTATAATCAATAAATTTCATCATTCACTGAGGGATCCAGACAGTCCATACAGATTCCGAGTAGTAGAAATTTAAAAGCAATGGCTTTTGGGTGGAACAAGTTGTAAAACTCGATCGGCAGCCATTGTTGAAGGAGAGATTAAGGGATTATGTCAAACAAAGTCGTTTCAACCATGCCAAAAAACCAGAAGCGACAAGGTGGTAATTAAGTTTTACCATGCATATCAAACCTCTCTGCATATTCTTTTACTGCCTTCAAATTGGTTTTACTTGCAGGGCTCAAGGATTTATTCAACATTTTGGAACAACCAAGACAAGAATGGATTCTTTGGAAGACAAAGCTTCTTATTCCAATATTTTCCAGGCAACATATTCACTGTTTTCATTTTCATTTTACTATAATTTTGAAGGCTGTATTAGTTGTAGTTAATTCTTATTACTTTTACTTAATGAAGGGCTCTTATTTCTCATTTTGTTTTGTTTTTTTTTGCTTTTTTTCTTTGGAATTCAAAGTTTAAAGCTTGATATGGAGGGGCAGGAGTTGACAGAGCAGGAGACTGCTCTTTATGATAGACAAATTAGGCTTTGGGGTGCTGATGCTCAAAGAAGGTAATTTTTATTTTGTTATGCTTTATTGTGCCTATATTTTTGTTATCTTTTATTAGCTTTTTTCCCCCTTTCATGTTTTAGACTGAGCAAATCTCATATACTAGTCTATGGAATGACAGGAACTGTTGCTGCGGTATAACTTTTTATGGCTTTTTACAGAATTCTTTTTGCTTGCTTTGTTACTACATGTTTTTTATATACATATAAAAGTTTGTATATTGTGTTTACATTTGTGGATATGGGCAGTTTTGCAAGAACATTGTATTGGCAGGAGTTCGAAGTGTGACATTAGTGGGTGAGCGTGTCGTTACCGTAGAATCTTTATCTGCGAATTTTTTGATACTGCCTGATGAAAATTTATACCATGGGAAAACTCTAGCTGAGCTTTGTTGTGATTCCTTGAAAGAATTCAACCCTATGGTTCATGTTGCTGTAGAGAAAGGTTAGCCCCCTTCATTTGTGCATATGTTTTGTAGTTCCATGTAGTATTAGGTGAATCTATTTCTTTTCGGGGCTGCAGGTGATATATTAACATTTGGTGTCGAGTTCTTTGAAAAGTTCGATGCCGTGATCCTCAGTTGTTGCTCTCTTAGAAAAAAAGGTAAATAGATATCGGTTTTCGATAGATCTTAATGTTATGGCCATCGGATGATATGTTTATCTGCAGGTTCCAAATAAGTTGATGCTTCAATTTGTGACTGAAACCTTTTATTTCAGAAATGGATCAACCAGAAATGTCGGAAGTTATCAAAGCCAGTAGCGTTCTATACAGTTGAGTGCAGAGGCTCTTGCGGTGAAATATTTGTCGATTTACAGGACTATAAACATTCAAAGGTGATTGTCTTTTTTATGCACGCTGTGCTAGCTAGTAAGCCACTTCCATTCTATGTTAATCGGACTCCGGTTTATAAGCGTTCATCTCCCTTTTTAAATTTTAGCTGAAAAGTCTGGAGGAAACCATCAAGTGCCGGATTGAATACCCTAGCTTTGAGGTGCAAGAATGGTTTTTGCTTGTTGCAAACATTGATTTGTGTTGATAACTACACCAGTTGAGATTTTCTTATAATTGACCTTACCACATATGGCCATGCTGCCCCAAATGCAATGACATTTTATTGCAGTTAATTACATTCTTGTTTACAGCAGGAAGCCATTTCTGTGCCTGGGAGAGCACTTCCAAGGCGAGTGTCGAACCTTTACTTTGCTATGAGAGGTATGCCGGCACGCCTCTTGTTCGATATGAGTCAAGTCCCCCAGATTACATGTATTCCCTGCCAAAATCAGGGGAAATATTGTATATATATCTTCAATTGGTACTTGTTAAACATCTCCAATTTTGCATGAGACAGAGTTTACTTATAAGCATTGCTTTTGATCTTACCTATGGCATTGATATTGTTACATAATTGCTCTATGTTCCTTAGTGATAGAGCAATTCGAATATGTCGAAGGTCGGGATCCAGGAGAAACCATCATCGATGATCTACCTGGCATTTTGAAGCTCAGAAAGGAGCTTTGTGAAACAAATGTATGGCAATATTCAGTTGTTATCTACACTGTACAGTAGCATGCTGCAGCTTCATACTTATGTTGTATTGATTTATTGCAGTCACTGAATGTGTCTCAAATACCCGATGCACTTCTTGAAAGCCTGGTAACAGATACAGCAGAGTACCCTTCGGTTTGTGCCATCATTGGAGGTATCCTCGGACAGGTTCAATATTTTCCTTGTCAATCATTCGAAACCTCTGTTGTTTTGGTTCATCATTTTTCTCGTAATATCCATATCCAACTCGCTCCCGGAACATTTGGACATAGGCTTGGGAATGTGACCCTCTAAATACATAAAATACTACTATAAGTATGTCAGTTTAATGTGATTTAAGTGTTGAATAATGGAGGAGGTGATCAAAGCGATGTCAGGCAAAGGGGATCCACTCAAGAATTTCTTCTTCTTTGATGCCATGAACGGGAAAGGTTTGATAGAGGACATATCAGGGCCGAGCGGTGGAAGCGGAGCAGGATTCGATTAGGGAGCTGTTGGGGAACATTCAGCTGCTGTTAAAACTATTATAGGATCATCCAACAATCATCTACTGTTATTGATGCCTAAAACTGAAATTCTGGTCAAGAGACTCGAACTTGTAAAGAATTTGGAGTCAACACCGTTGCCAATGAATCATTGCTTGTTGAATTCTCAAGAAATTCTTTGATATTTTTGTGGAACGAGTTTTAGCTTCCAATATTCAAGATTATGAGAAATGTTCAAATGAGAAGCACCATTTTTCAGATTCAGCTAATTGTTTCAACTAACCATTTAACAATCAGCCAAGTCATGGGTTACTCCTTGTACACATGATGGAGCCGGGTTACATTCAGGTTAAACATCTTCAATTATGAGAAAGAATCTCAGGGTCGTCCCGATAATGGGTCTTTGCAGTGTTCAATGTGGATTAGTCCTGATGTGAGCTCTTTATTGCTTTCCCATGGATCCAGTCCTGATGAAGAGTTTTCAAGTCAAAGATTTCATTGGTACGAAATTACATCATCAATAGAAAATATAAAAAATATCTAAACTATATACGAAATTAAAAATTTCAGAAGTTTTTCACATGTAACAATACCAGTTAAAGCAGTAATCTAATCTTCAGACAAAAATCATCAGCTCTTTTCTTCAATTCCTCGCTAGGCAAAACAAGCTCATGTTCTTCTCCCAGGCAGGTCTTCCTGCTATCTTCAACAAGTTTCATTTTCTTCTCTTTCTTAAGTTCTGGGGCTACGAACGTGTTCGTCATAGTACATATATCCCCTGAAAATGAAGATCCTGAAGCAGAAAACTTGGATTCCTAAATCATAACAACAATAAGGTTGCCCGAAATGAACAAAAGATTGGGGAGCTCATTGATGAAGAAAAAACACAATATACAGCAACCAAATGTTACGAATGTACATGTGAAAAACTTGTCCTGAAACTGTTGTTTCCTAGATTTCTTTGATTTCTTGGTGGCTATGCCGTTACGAGCTAGATTAGCCATCAAGTTTAGTAGTCAAGAAACTACTAAGAACCTTTCAAGGTCTAGTTTCTTTTTCTGTAACATACTGGATTGCTGCTGGTTTTTCTCTCCCAATTTCTTTCATAATAGAGAGCCTTGTTAGCAGTATTAGTATTTCATTTACTTGAACCTGATTTGGTCTCTCTGATTATATGCATATGTATGTACGTGTTCAAGCACCCGAGACAGAACATAACCCTGTCTACTTCCATGTTTTAAACTATCTAGTTACAGTAATATCAGCTTATTTTGATCTTTTATTTAGATGAAGTGTTTGTGTCCAACACTCATATATGACACATGGATATAGTATTATGATCTCAAAAACTCTTCACAGGAAAAAGCATAAAAATAAATTGAAATATATTCGTCGGGCACATACGATTTTTGTCTCCCCTAAACCCTATTTGCGAACAAAAAAAACTAAGGCTCCGTTCAAGAGTGATTTTAAAATAAGATTTTAGATGAAAAGCGGTGAGAACGGTGATTTGGGGAAAAATTGAAAATTTCAGCGTTTCTAAAGCTTGGTTTGAAGACCAAATTAGGTGCGAAAGCTGGTTGAAAAAAACACAATTTTTAGGTCATTCGGCGCAGCTTTTCCGTTGGCAGTCAAACTCAATGTTGATCGGGCCCTAAGAGGGTTTGTAGCTTTTTTTACAAATGGGTAAATTGTGCCCTCTCAGTTCTTCATCTTTCATTACTTCATAAAAGATACACTATTATACTCGGTAAGCCCAATTAACATCATACAAAGCTCAAATTTTGACTTAATTATTCTAAATACTCAATTAAACCATCAAACTCAAGCTTGGATCAACACTCGATCATTGACTTGAAAATTCAAGTCGTTACACAAGGAGAATTAATCTCTTGAGCAACCTTGTTCCCATAAAAGGGTTAATTACACTCCAAGATCCTCCACAAATAGATGGAACTCAAACCCAATGCAAATTTTGGCCCAAATCAAATTGATTGGTTTCAGTTATTGGTTCATTAAGCTCACTCACACCTACTTAGTAAGTCACTCAAATCTCGGCCAACACACAAACGGATCCTTACACTATTTTTCGATCACTCATCCTTAGTCACCTGCAAATTCTTCCACCCTTCATCAAATCCTTAACCGCTAAAGTGTAAGCAACATGTAGGTCATACAAGAAAAAACAGATCATGCGAAGATACTGAAAAAATAATCCTGTTACAAAAAAATTCACGTGAAAAAAGAAAATATGACATACGAAAGAGATGAAGTAGTTGTATCTGTCACAAAGTATATGTAATCGTTCATTTGACATTTTTTTTAACTTTTTACGTAATGATAATTACTGTTGACCTTATTAGAAGGTTAAAAACTTACTAAATAAACACCAAAATTACTTAATTAAAAATAAATCAAACAAACAATAAAACCTTGTTTAAACTCAAACTTATAGTCACAATAGACTTTAAGAAACATAAATTAATTTTTGCATCCTACGCGACGCGACATTTACGTGGGATTCTAACGTGAGTCTTTTTTGAATCAAATTGCAATTCAACATTGTTTTCTATGTGTGGCTGAGGAAGGGCAGGAAGGAGTATTGTCAATATGTTTTACTTTCAATTGTTAGAGTTGTTTTTTGGCATACACTCTAACCTATGCCTCTGAATTTCTGACAGTTCAAAGGATATATTGATGTGGGTAATAGCACAAAATCTGCCTCCGGAGACTTCTGTTGTGGAGAAGGTATTTGTCACTTTTGGATCTCCTGTTTTCCTTTTCATATATTGACCTTATAAACTCTTGTACTAACTCGTCATTTTTTACCTCTATAATATGCTCATCATTTTGCTTTTGATTCGATGCATAGGTCATGACTCCTAACCCAGAATGTGCAACAGTTGACACGCCAATTGCTGATGCTTAGCATACCATGCACGATGGAAAATTTCTACACGTCCCTGTTGTAGATAGAGGTGATGAGTTACTACTTTGCAAAGAATCTAGTGTTGTACATGCATTAAACCAGTTCTTATTAAGTTTTATGATTGGATGCAGATGGAGAGATAGTTGCTGTTTTTGATGTAATCCATATTACTCATGCCGCTATCGCCACTTTAAGTCAAGTCAGTATCTTTCTAAGATTATGATGTTTAAAAAGTAATTTTACAGGATAAGTGCTGTAATGTACGGATATTTATTCAAAAGCATTTAACTTGTTACGGTCTCCTCGTGTTCTTCAAAACTAGGCTGGGAGTACTTCTGGAGTCGATAATGAGGCTGCCACCACAATGATGCAGAAGTTTTGGGATTCTGCAATGGCCTTACCTCCCAATGAAGGGGATGATGAGAGTCGGAGGTGTGTTTGTTAATTTTCTCTGATTATATAGTTGTGATTTGTACCATTACTGTCCACTAACTTATTCATAGTGATGTTTCAGTGATGGAACAGAGACAGGGAGATCTCTTCCCTATCCTTCATCCAATATGCCAAATACATTTGGCTTCAAAATACAAGATAAAAGGGGCCGAATGCATAGATTTACTTGTGGTATGCTATTGACTTTATTTTCCTTTTTAAGAGTAGGTTTCCTTTATGTAATAAGACTAGTCCTTATTTATATCAGAACCCTTAGGATCTGGGTCTCTTTAACGAGTCTTAAGGTTTCAATCTACCTTTGGTGAGCTGAAAGGTTTCAGTCTTCCTTGGACGAGCTGAACTATCAGTCACAAACACACACGATCGTAACAAATTGGTATGATTGTAACATTTAGTGTTGCTTGTATTTTCACTTGTTAAATTTTTGCAACCTAACCAAAAGTTTTCTTGGCCAAGCTAACTTTTACATGACACTAGCTTCGAGAATAATTTTTGGGGTTAAGTTCTGATCTTATGGTTTACATCTAGTGTGATTTACAATTGGTTATTGGTCCTGCAACTGTAGCACACTTTTAGTGAGCAGGTGATTCCATTTCCCACAATCACGAGCATATTATCGGAGGGATATAATTCTTCTGTAACTCCTTTCACTGTCCCTCTCGAGAAGCTGTATCTAGTAGGATTTTTGTTTGTTGCTTCTCTATACAGTAACGCAGAGTTTGACAGATCTAATAACAGCAATCCTCAATAGGCTGGAGGATGACATGGATAGAAACAGTGTACCTCAAATTTTGGTAGGGTTTTACGTGCATGGAGAATGGACTGTTACTTTATGATTACTTCAGTATTCAACTCTTATTTCTCCAAAATTTATGCCAATTGCTGGGGACATCATGCAGCACGAAGATGAAGACCATGACAAAGTTGTCTTGGCATCGGACAGTGATCTTGCCTCGGCTGTTGAGCATGCAAAGTTAGTTGGTTGGCAGGTATGATTGGACTGTGTGATTTAAATGGGATTTACGCCTAATTGAGCATTTTACAGTGGACTTTTCTCATAACTCCCTAACAATAATATACTTATGTATGTTGAAAAGTTTTGAAACTAGATATAGCTTGTACCATGTCTAAAGAAAACTTGTAAAAAAATATTATCTTTTATAGATATCAATGTTGAACACAAACCGTAAAGTTGGCATCTTATTTGTCGTCTCGTAAGTACAGACAACTGATCTGATGAGTTTTGCAGGGTTTGAGATTGCATCTAAATAATTCAGGAACAAAAACTCATCAAAGGGGTTCTGGTTCAGGAAGCCTAGATTATGCCAACTCCGATTCATGGTCTGCTGCATACACTGCAGTTGCAGCCGGGGCTGCGGTTGCTGCGGGGCTTGGCTTATTAGCATACTTGAAGAGATCCGGGAATTAGCATCGGTATAAATTTCATCCCATTTGCAATTCATAAATTTCCAGATGAAATGATACCACTTTCCTTCAAATATACAAGGTGCTCGATTTCATTTCCTTTTCGGATCAAGTCTAGAAACCATCATTTTTCTCAGGTTTCTGCGTGCTGCATGGCTTAGAATGTTAAGCTATGGTTGTTTTCCATTATTTGTATAACTGAAACCTAATGGTGGAATATATATGATAAACAGTACCATTAGATGAAACAAAAGAATTTGCTCAAGATTCTAGTTTGCATCCATGGGTCGATAAATGCAAACCGAAATCTAGATTGCAACCTCAAATGTTACATAAGAGTAATATTTTATGTTGGCAAAGATAATATTTTAGATTGATAACCGATAATTAGTAAAAAAAAATGTCTGTAGGTGTCGCACAACATACTTACCCTAACCCTATACTATAAACCCTAATTTTAGTGTGGGGGCATGCTAAGGGGGCAGACGATTTCCATCCCATTCAATCGAACAAAAATCCTCAGCCCCTAAGCATGCCTCTTTTTATGCCTCATGCTAAAAACACTTAAAAATAAATTATGAACCCTAACCTTAAATTTCAAATCCTAAATCCTACACCCTAAAAAATATACTCTATCTAAATTCCTTATACCATAACCCTAAACTATAAACCATAAACCTTAAACCCTAATTTTAGTATGGGGGCATGCTAAGGGGGCAGACGATTTCCATCCTATTCAATCGAACACAAATCTTCTGCTCCTTAAGCATGCCTCTTTCTATGCCTCATGCTAAAAGAACACTTAAAAATTTAAATTATGAACCCTAACCCTAAATTTCAAATCCTAAAATCTACACCATACACCCTAAAAATACATTCTACCATAAATTCCCTATACCCTAACTCTAAACCCTATACAATAAACCCTAATTTTAGTGTGAGGCATAAATGAGGGCATGCTAAGGGTTCAGACGATTTCCATCCCATTCAATCGAACAAAAATCCTCTGCCCCTAAGCATGCATCTTTCTATGCCTCATACTAAAAAAACACTTAAACTTAAATTATGAACCCTAACCCTAAATTTCAAATTCTATATCCTAACCCTACAAAATATACCCTACACTAAATTCCTTATACCTAACCCTAACCCTTAACCCTAAACCATGAACCCTATATCCTAATTTTAGCGTGGAGGTGTAAATGGGGGCATGCTAAGGGGGCAGACGATTTCCATCCCATTCAATCGAACAAAAATCCTCTACTCCTTAAGCATGCCTTTTTCTATGCCTCATGCTAAAAAAACACTTAAAAAATAAATTATGAACCCTAGCCCTAAATTTCAAATCCTAAATCCCAACCCTACAAAATATACCCTACATTAATTTCCTATACCCTAACCTTAAACCTTAACCCTAAACAATGAACCCTAAACCCTAATTTCAATATAGAGGTGTAAATAAGGGAATGCTAAGAGGGCAGACGATTTTTATCCCATTCAACCGAACAAAAATCCTCTGCTCTTTAAGCATGCCTCTTTCTATGCCTCATGCTAAAAAAACACTTAAAAATTAAATGATTAGGGGGTCAATTGACCCCACTTGATTAGTTGTGGTATGGGATTTTTGAATAGTTAAATGAAATTTTCAAGGAGTTAGTATAAAAATTTTCATAGAAAATGTTAGAATTGACCCCACTTGATTTGTGGGGTATGAGGTCAATAATATTTATATTGTAGTGGTATGAGAATCTTCATACCTCATACTCTACTCTAACCCCAATATATAAAAATCTTGGCTACGCCACTGCACCCTACACCCTAAAAAATACATTCTACCCTAAATTCTCTATACCCTAACTCTAAACTCTATACCATAAACCATAAACTCTAAACCTTAATTTTATTGTGGGGGCATAAATGGGGGAATGCTAAGGGGCAGACGATTTCCATCCTATTCAATCGAACAAAAATCCTCTGCGCCCTAAGCATGCCTCTTTCTATGCCTCAAGCTAAAAAAATACTTAAAAGTTAAATTATGAACCCTAACCCTAAATTTCAAATCCTAAATCCTAACCTTACAAAATATACCCTACACTAAATTCCATATACCTAACCCTTTACCCTAAACCTAAACCATAAACCCTAAACTCTAATTTTAGTATAGAGGCGTCAATGGGGGCATGCTAAGGGGGCATACGATTTCCATCCCATTCAATCGAACAAAAATCCTCTTCTCCTTAAGTATACCTCTTTCTATGGCTCATGCTAAAAAAACACTGAAAAATTAAATATGAACCCTAACCTTAAATTTCAAATCCTACACCCTAAAAATATATTTTACCCTAAATTCCCTATGCCCTAACTCTAAACCCTATACCATAAATCATAAACTCTAAACCCTAATTTTTGTGTGGAGGCATGCTAAGGGGCAGACGATTTCCATCCCATTTAATCAAACCCTATACCATAAATCATAGAACCCTACACCCTAAAAAATACATTATACCCTAACTCTAAACCCTATACCATAAATCATAAACTCTAAACCCTAATTTTTGTGTGGGGGCATAAATGGGAGCATGCTAAGGGGCAGACGATTTCCATCCCATTCAATCGAACAAAAATCTTTTGCCCCCTAAGCATGCCTCTTTCTGTGCCTCATGCTAAAAAAATACTTAAAAATTAAATTATAAGCCCTAACCCTAAATTTCAAATCCTAAATCCTACACCCTACCCTATATTCCCTACCCTATATTCCCTATACCCTAACCATAAACCCTAATTTTAGTTTGGGGCATAAATGAGGGCATGCTAAGGGGTAGATGATTTCATATATGCCTCATGCTAAAAAAACTTAAAAATTAAATTATGAACCCTAACCCTAAATTTCAAATCCTAAATCCTACACCCTACAAAATACATTCTACCATAAATTTCCTATACCCCGACTCTAAACCATATACCATAAACCATAAACCCTAATTTTAGTGGGGGCATAAATGGGGGCATGCTAAGAGGGCAGACGATTTCCATCCCATTCAATGAACAAAATTTTTTTGCCCCTAAGCATGCCTCTTTCTATGCCTCATGCTAAAAAACACTTAAAAATTATATTATGAACCCTAACCCTATATTTCAAATCCTAAATTCTACACCTTTCACCCTAAAAAATACACCCTACCTTAAATTCCCTATACCCTAAACCCTAATCATATATTATAAACCATAAACCCTAAACCTTAATTTTAATGTTGAGGCATAAATAAGAACATGTTAAAGGGCTGACGATTTCCATCCCATTCAATAATCATTACAGAATAAAAAATAAAATTTTAAGTTGTATCATTATTTTTTGTTTCAATCTATAACAATACTAACGGAACAATCGAATGAATGTTTCTACTTGATGATGTTTCAAAATAAAACTATATTACACTAAAAGAAATTAAAACAATTCAGAAAATTATAAATTTTCTTGTACTTCCTGACCACTCAAAAAACGGAACAACATAGACATCTTTCTCCAACTCATAATCAAATTACGAAGCACTTTAAAACGATTAATAAAATCGATCAAATATTAATCACGATAAGATTATTATCCTATACACTAGTGGTAGAGAATAAAGTTTCTAAAAGTAGAGTTATTTAGGAGTTTAGAGTTTTAGTTTAGGGTTTAGAGGTTAGGGGTTTAGGTTGTAGGGTTTAGAATTTAAGAGCTATGGTTAGAATTCAGGGTTTAGGTTTGTGGTTAGATTTTTAGGGTTTTAAGGTTAGAAATTTAAATTTAGGCTTGAAAATAGGCATGCTAGTGTAAACTTTTTTTTACAATGAATGTGTATCAAATATTAATCCTAATATGATTATTATCATATCCACTGGCAGTGAAAAATAAAGTTTCCACAAGCGGGGTTATTTAGGGGTTTAGAGTTTTAGTTTAGGGTTTAAAAGTTAGGGGTTTAGGTTGTAGGGTTTAAAATTTCAGATTTATGGTTAGAATTTAGGGTTTGTAGTTAGATTTTTAGGGTTTTAAGGTTAGAAATTTAGATTTTAGATTTAGACTTGAAAATAGGCATGCTTGTGTAAACTTTTTTTACACTGACAGTGTATCAAATATTAATCCATATCAATATTCTATATATATTTCGATTGACTCATACTCAACCCAAAAATCTAAAGGTTAACCTGAATAAAAAACCAACCGGTTTGCTATTAACTCAACTCGAAAAATTCACCGATCTGACCCGATATGATCGACAAAAAAATCAACTAATTCGATATTAATTTTTTTCGACCCAAATTATCATAGGCCCAAACTAAAACCAAATTAGATTTGATTCGATCCGACCTGAAACTAAATCGAATGTATCTAGCTAGACCCAAAATTATTTGTAGTAAAATAATCTAAATTGAACCCGACTCGAACTGCTCATTTGCCACCTCTAGATCTCCCTTGGCCAGCATGCCAGCCCATTTAAGTAAAGAGAGATTTTCGTGCGTTTTTAGGGTTTTATGCAGTACCGGATTGCCGCCAATCACCTTCTCGTTTTTTTTCCTGCAAGTGTAAAAGCCATATCGGCGGGATGTCTCGATTGGAAGAGAAACCAGGAGAAGCACCCAACGGTGCTGCAGCATTCGAAGATGAAGAAGAAGAAGAAGATTTTTCGTGGTCATCCGATTCTGAAATTGGTGAGGCGTTGGATTATTTGGATTCCAAGGATGATGAGGAGTCCATCGATGGTGCTTTCGCGCTTACATCGAGGCGACCTAACGCTCACGGCGGCCATCACTCACGGCCTAATTCCTCCGCTCTTCAACCTCTCTCCAACCGTAACCAGAAGTTCTCTAATCATATTCGAGCTTCCCCTTTAGAGGTAAAAATACATTATTGTTGCTCACTTTAAGCTTATTGTTTTTGTTTTGTCTTGTTTCTCTCAATTGTATTATTGATTGAATTGAGTGGTGTAGGAGTGGGAAGGGAGGATAAATGTTGGAATGTCAAATTCGGTTACAACTGCAATTCGTGAAAGTGTTCGTGAAATGGCCATCGGTAAAACGAAAACTACTGAGAAAGCTGATCGTGCAACTGTTGAGCAGGTGAAATACTCATAATTGATTAATCTGGACATTTTAAGGATATTTTTCTTCATATTAATTACTAGTCTTTTGGAAGATTGAGCCGCTCATGATGTTGTTCTGCAGGCTATTGATCCAAGAACTCGTATGGTTCTGTTTAAAATGCTGAACCGAGGCGTTTTTCATGATATCAATGGCTGCATCTCCACTGGAAAAGAAGTATGTAATGTGATATTATTGTTGAATGTTAATTTCTCATGCGTTAGTTTGTAACATCATAGTTTGATGAATTCATGTCATAATTGGCTTGTCTTTTGTACAGGCTAATGTATATCATGCAACAAAATCAGATGGTCAGGAACTGGCAATTAAAGTGTATAAAACATCTGTTTTGGTTTTCAAGTAAGTGAGAATGTTGTTAGATAATTGGATTCAAACCTCTTCTATTTATTCCCAACATTATCGAACATTGCCCCTTTTTATTTGTAAGTAGTTAATAATGAAATGATGAGATGAGGGCACGACCGCACGAAATGTAAGCATAATTGCTCCATTCCATTTGATGATATTGTTTTTGGATGAATGTTCTCAAGTTCGTTATAGATGTTGGCTTGTCATTTGTTCCATATTATGTGTAGCATGTTAATTTTCTAAGATCTGCTATACTATTTTATACTTTTACAGTATTAAATTCCATGTTTTCTTGCCAAAGTTTATATATGTTACTAATGTAATCAATTGGTTTCTAATAATAACTTCAGGGATCGAGATCGATACGTACAAGGTGATTACCGATTCAGATATGGTTATTGTAAGCACAATCCTAGAAAAATGGTGAAGACATGGGCTGAAAAAGAAATGAGGAATCTTTTGAGGTAAAGCAAAAATTTAATGTTTCTTGAAAGTTGACCTTTGATTCTGTTAACAGAGGCACATCTGTAATTATGTGTGCATCATTTTGCTTGCATTCCATCAGTGGAGATGTTTGTTTTGAGTTGCAGGCTTAAGGCTGCAGGGATTAGGTGTCCAACTCCCTTACTTTTGAGACTTCATGTGCTCGTCATGGAATTCATAGGTATGTGAAATTTTATCATAATTACTAAACATCTGTCTGATAATCAGGACATATACAAGTGGTTTTACCTTTTTTTATGCTGATTTTACATGGGTTTTGGTGCTAAAACTGTGTTACAGGAAAAGCTGGTTGGGCTGCACCTCGTCTTAAAGATGCCTCGTTATCTTTAGACAAGTTACGTGAATGTTATGTGGAGGTGTGTCCTTATGTTAAGCAACAATAATGTTATTTTGGGCTACTCAATATGTTTTAAGTTATATTACTTAGTAGTTTTCTCTTTCTTTTCTCTATATGCTTTAACTTCTTGACCTTTTTTCCCCTAGATGATAGTTGCAATGCGAACATTATACCAGAAATGCAAACTAGTTCATGGAGATCTCAGTGAATATAACATACTTTATTTCGAGGTGATGATTAGTATTTTCAATTCCTTGCAATTACAATTTTCTTTCTGCCGTTTTTTGTAGTTTCTAAGCAAAAATGTAGTCAAAGAGGAAAAACAGATATTTAAGTTATTTTTGGCTCATTTGAAAATTTTGCTTTACAGGGTCACTTATACATAATTGATGTCTCTCAATCAGTTGATCTTGACCACCCACATGCCCTGGATTTCTTACGGGAAGATTGTGTTCATGTTTCTGTATGTTTCCTTTTTCTATAATTATTTTGGTGCCTTTCTTCAGTCTCCCTTAAGTAAGAAAACTTGTTATGCTTTTTTCTTTGCCATACATTAAATATTTATTTGGATGGAGAAATGCAACATTGACTGACTGGGTGACTGCTAGAGCTGATCATACTTTGTATCCATGTAGGATTTTTTTAGAAAACATGGTGTAGCTGTCATGACAATTCGAGAGTTATTCGACTTCATAGTGGATCCAACTATCATGGATGAGTCTGTGGATAGTTATTTGGAAGAGGTATGCCCTTCATATTTGATTCACACTCTCCGTATAAATTTAGAAATATATCTATATTCACGCTTCTATCATAATATCTCATTTCAGGTTCAGCAAAAGATTTTAGCAAGAGGAGATATGTCTGTGGAGGATGAAATTGCAGATTCCGTGTTTGTTTAAATAAATCCCACTTTTCGATAGAGTGCATCTAAGTCCATCCTTTTGTCAACAGAGGGCATAAGATTATGTCAGCCCACACCTGCTTCGATTTATTGCCAGCTTTTTTATATCTTTTGCTAAGATTCTCTAATGTCATACATTGTTACTAAAGTTCCACAAGAGATTATGTAACCTATGCTTCGTCTAGAAAGTCTTCTTTTTGCTTATTTAGGGTTTAGGGTTTCTTGAGAATTTACCATCTGCTTTTCGCAATAAGATATCAAAATTTTGCATCATACTTGCAATAAGATAGAATATCAGGTTTTGCAAGTTCTTTAGGTGAATATTAACTTCATGATTATTTATTCCTCTTCAGTCGTATATTCCTAAGACACTCGATCATGTCAAGAATGTTGAGGAGGATGTAATACGGATAACAAGTAGCAAGGACACCGGAGATTTATATTATAAGACTATTACAGGATTAAAACAAGCTTTCCCTGAAGGTCAATCGGCAACAGTGGAGCAGGAGCAACAGGATAATAACACGACCAATTCAACCGGCCATCCTGATTCTGAGGAGAGTGAGTCCGAAGCTGAGTTTGCATCTGGTTCTGAAACAGGGGAGGATGAAGAGAACTCAAGTGGGTCGGAAGAGAAGGGTCCGTCTTCCGACAATGTGGCACAGGTTGACAAAAAAGCTGCAAGAAAAGAGAATAAAAAGAAAGTTAAAGAGGAGAAGAGGGAAGCTCGAAAGACTAAAGTTCCGAAAGCCGTAAAGAAAAGAAAGAAGAAATTGGCCAAAGCCCACAAAACTAGGTAGACTTCCTCCATTGAAGGCTTCAAACTTGGGGTGAAAGCTTAAAAGGGAAAAAAGGTAATTTTACATAAGGCAAACCATGGAAGTTAAATCCATCCAGATCCAAGTATTTTATGAAGTAGTCTGAACCTTTTTTCCCCTCTTATTTTCACAATTAGTGTCGATTTTTGTAAATCATTATGCTTTGTCGACTCTCATTAATGCATTTATATGCATCAGACTTTTCTATTTAAAAGTCTATTACCCCGTTTGAGGATAAGAATTTAATTTCATTTATTACATATATGATGAAAATAGAATGCATATGATATAGATAAATGGTTAAAATTTAACATGATATATAGATGAAGAGTATAAAATATAGATTTATCAAATTAAAAAAATGTATTAAGAAAATTAAAACCAGTACTATAAATCTAATAAATTCAAAGTACACATTTTGTTATTGATTTTAGACTGTTCAAAATTCAAGTTAATATAAGTTTTTATACGTTACTTAATGGGTAAAACTTTGATACACATGCTGTGTAAAATTAATTTTACACAAGCCTGTGTATTTACACTATAAAAACTTAAATCTTAAATTTCTAACCCTAACCCTAAAAAATTAAACCCCACACTCTAAGCTTTAAACTCTAAATTCTAAACACTAACTTTAAATTCTAAACCCTACAACCTAAACCATAAACTAAAACTCTAACCCCTAAAACTAAAAGGCATGTGTAAACTAAAGTTTACACGACCTGTGTATCAAAGTTTTTTACTACTTAAAAGTGTTTAATTTATAGTTGTAATCATTAATGATGTCCGGTTTTTGTTATTATATTTATTTTTATTTTCAGTTTTTATTTATTTATTAGTTTTTTATTATTAAACAAAATCTAAAATAAAATATATTAACCAAATTATATAAAAAGCTCAATTTTAATTAAATATATTAGTTCATTAAATAAATAGCCCACTTACAATATAAAACTTAAAAAACAAAACATATATTACATTTAGCCCGTTTTGGGCCCAAATATTAAGCCCTAAACCTAATTCCGTTAAAAACCATAACACCCTAATCTAGTTTTGGTTTCTTGCGCAGTCGCATATTTATCGTCAGATTTAGGATTATCTGACGGTTCTGATCGAAGCTAGAAAGCCCCATCAGTTACAACGTGACACACACGCCCGTATCAAACTCTTCCGCTGTTTCACGCGCCCACGTGACTTCGTCACCGGTAATTTCGCTGCCACCGTACGGCTACCAGGCATCTCTCCAACAACCGTGCATGCGAAAATAATAAAAAAAACCAAGGGATGTCAGAGCCATTATCATCCACAATGAGTTTAGTGCAACTAATATAAATAAAAAATAAAAACGAATCGGATATAAAATGTAAAAAAATCTTGTAATTTAGGGAAGAGCAATCAATACAAACAAAAAAATCACATTTCAGAGGTATCTTCTATCTTTTTTAGTTTTGAGTCGAAATAAAAAGAAAATGGGCCGTTAGGGTTTCGTACCTAGGTTTTTGGAACAGCACGACCGAGGTCCATCTCCGGTAAAAGATGAGTACTTGACAGACCAATTAAAATACTCCATTTGACCAAGTACAGTAAATCAGAATAAAATACATACTCGAGTGTGGTAAGGTCCTATGAATACAATCAGTCCAAACTAAACATCAAGTACTGTACTCTGAAACTGGCTCGGTGCTGGGAAATCCTCCTCGATGTGCTCCTCCAAACGCAACCTGTCAACCTACGCACGAAAGAAACCACAATTCCGCACGCTGAGCTAACAAAGCTCAGTGGTACATTTCTACTCTACCACAATTCATGAATATCATAAAATAAGCATGCATGATAATATATTCAAGAGTGCACAGAAAGGCTTCTCCACATCTAAGGATCATCTTCTAGCCTATCCTAGCTAGAGCTTACCACTGTCTCAAGATACCACTATTATGTAAGAAGTCTACCAAGCCATCCCAGGCTTACCGTACATGAGGTCCCACCGACCACTAAATTACGTCCCATACCCTGATCACATAGCCCAAGGGTAATACAACCCGTACCCGAGATCACATAGCCCATCGAGTAACAACCCTACCCTGATCACATAGCCCAAGGGTAACTAGTCAACATCGTTTATCCATACAGTAACGTAAATAACATACATTTCCTAATGGCCAACGAAGCCCTACTATTTTTTCCGTCCTCACCCAGCCGTCGGGTTACCTGTGATCACATAGTCCTCGAGTAAGGATCATATCCGGATCACTATAGCCACAGATACGTCCTAGACATACTTGGATCACAATAGCCACAAGCAGTCTTATCCTGCGATCACATAGCCGAACAGGATTACTCGAGATCTCATAGCCCATCGAGTTACTCGAGATCACATAGCCCTTCGAGTTGTATTTCCATATCCTGATCACAAAGCTCAAGGATAGGTTTCGGACCGCATCCATATCACATAGCCTATGGACACGTCGGATGTACTCGATCACATAGCCTGGAGTACCCATCCCCTTATTTAAGTGCCCTTGCACTAACTCTAGGACATCCGGATTCCCGACCAAGACTCATACGATACCACATACTCCCCCGAGCATCAATACATCTCACCGAGAGATAAAGGCTTCCAGCCAACCATTACCAATGCCTCAAGGCATGACTCGTTTGTTACACTATTTAATATGTGTCTGTAGGATTCGTTTATGCCTTTCTCATTAGATCATCTTATTACTCACGGAAATAATAAAAAAACCAAGGGATGTCAGAGCCATTATCATCCACAATGAGTTTAGTGCAACTAATATAAATAAAAAATAAAAATGAATCGGATATAAAATGTAAAAAAATCTTGTAATTTAGGGAAGAGCAATCAATACAAACAAAAAAAATCACATTTCAGAGGTATCTTCTATCTTTTTTACTTTTGAGTCGAAATAAAAAGAAAATAGGTCGTTAGGGTTTCGCACCTAGGTTTTTGGAACAGCGCGACCGAGGTCCATCTCCGATAAAAGATGAGTACTTGACAGACCAATTAAAATACTCTGTTTGACCAAATACAGTAAATCATAATAAAATACCTCATACTCACCGACCAAGACTCATACGATACCACATACTCCCCCGAGCATCAATACATCTCACCGACAGATAAAGGCTTCCAGCCAACCATTACCAATGCCTCAAGACTCGTTTGTTACACTATTTAATGTGTCTGTAGGATTCGTTTATGCCTCAATGCCGAATTTTTTAGCAATAATAAGAGGCACTTCTTATTCTCATCGGAAATGTATGGGCACAAATCGACAAAATCATGACTAAAGTGATGTAAACAACAATAATATAAAAAAAAACGAGAGTTGATCCGGCATATCGTTCACTTCAACCACCCCTTTTTTAGTGTGTTCATATTGAGGGATTTTGAATTTAAGATGTGGGTTTAGGCCATTTTTGTCACTGCCGTTAGAGATAGGCAAATAGCTGAGAAAATGAGGAGCTTAAGCTTCTTATGGATGGAGTTCCTTTCCATCTTAATGTTGATTTTATTTCAGTGCTTGATATTTGGTTCGGAAACTGCAGCAGTGGTTCATGCTGGGAATGGCGATGGCGTCCAGCCATTGTCCAAGATTGCCATCCACAAAGCAGTGTATGCACTTCAGGAAAATGCTTCTGTTAAAGCACATCCATTTGTTCTTGGGACTAAGGTAAGATCGATTATAATTGTAAGTTTTGCCATAGTTCATTTCATGTTTTCAATCGAATACTAGTTTAGTTCTTTGAAGTTTGAATCTGTTTTTTTTTTAACTTTTCTAAAGGATTATATTCCATGCTCATTATTTTATGGAAAATTAAAATTTTGGTAACATAGTGATGAAATGCACCGGTTGATGAAATCTGATCTGAAGCATGGTGTTCTAAGTAGCTTAGCTATACATGGGATTCTTGGTTTGTTCTGCAGGGGGGAGATTCTGACTGGGTAACTGTGGAAGTGGATTGTCCGAAACCTTCTGAAGACGAATGGATTGCAGTCTTTTCTCCTGCAAATTTCAAGTAGTTTTCAAACTTGTTGCATCGTATTCTTTTTCGATGAATTCACGTATGATATTTTCGTTTTATTCACCTGCGAATTCTAGATTTGTAGACTAAAAGGGATTTATTAATGGCAGCTCTTCCATCTGTCAACCCAGTGACGATAGGGAAGAGTCTCCTTATATATGCTCAGCCCCAATAAAGGTATGTATTATTTCTATATAACATTGTTTGTTCTTGGCCTATATTGAGACCATGTGCCTTAAACAATCTGTGTTTTTCATTACAAATATGCCAATGATTCCAATGCTGAATACAAAAGACCGGCAAAGCGTTGTTAAAATTGCAATTGATCAATCAACGGGAGAATTTTTCATTTGCATTATTCTCCGGCGGGATATCTGATGTATGTATATTGTGAATATGAATATCTATATTAGTTTTTTTTAGCAGATTTCATCCATTCTGTGACTGATCATTTCTTGCAGCCAAAACTAATGGCAGTGTCAAATGTTGTAAGTTTTGTTAACCCAAAGGCACCTCTTTATCCCCGGCTTTCACAAGGGAAATCTTGGAATGAAGTAAGTTTGTCTTTCCATCTATTTTCATGAAATTTGGAGTTTGATTTCAAGTCAAGGTAAAAGTCGATCAATGTCCTACGGAAGGCATTAACTGATCTCCTATTTATCCATGTCTTCCCTTGATTCCCTTACAAACTTAAACAGATGACAGTGACTTGGACTAGTGGCTATAACATTATTGAAGCTGCACCTTTCATTGAGTGGGGTATGGAAGGAGAATCCCAAACTCGTTCACCCGCAGGAACATTGACATTTCATCAAAACGATATGTGTGGTATTGTACATTTATCATTCACCATGAAAATGAAATATTTTCAGGCTTTTTGAACGAATTCAGAAGTATCAAATATTGCAGTGAAACTTAAGTGAAGCTTATGTTTAGTTTATATTCATAGTTTGGAATGTTTCAAATGTTATTTGGAATCTAACAACATTCCAATGGCAAAATGCAGCTCCACCAACCCGGATAGTTGGTTGGCACGATCCTGGTTTCATTCATACAGGTTTCCTAAAGGATTTGTGGCCGAACTCAGTGTATGCAACACAACTGACATCTTATCTCAGAGAAATGATGAATAACGAGCAATGTGTTCCTAATACTGTGTTTATTATTTTGTTTAGGTATACTTATAAGCTTGGCCATAAGTTAGTAAATGGTTCTTATGTCTGGAGCAAGAGCTACTCATTCAAATCTTCACCATATCCAAGGCAGGACTCATTGCAGTGAGTTGTAATATTTGGAGACATGGGAAAGGTAATAAATCCGACATTCATGTAGAAAACAAAAATTTTATCATTTTAGTTGTGTTGAATGTTATTCAGCAGTTAATTGCTGCAGCATAGTGCATATGAAAATGAAGAGGTTTTATAATGGTTTTAACATGTTTCAGGCTGAACGAGATGGTTCGAATGAATACACCAATTATCAGCCTGGATCACTTAACACCACAGATCAACTAATCAAGGACTTGAAAAACATTGACATAGTTTTTCATATCGGAGACATTACATATGCAAATGGATATAAATCACAGTGGGACCAGTTCACATCACAGGTTGAGCCCATTGCATCAACTGTGCCATATATGATTGCAAGGTTTGCAACGGTCAATTAGTATGAACTCTTTGTAACACTTGAAAATTACTTTGCAGATATTAGCAAAGTGGTTGTATTGGATCCTATCTAAGATTACTTCCTTTTGTATAGTGGTAATCATGAACGCGATACACCCAACTAAGGATCCTTCTATGATGGAAATGATTCTGGTGGTGAATGCGGTGTGCTAGCTGAGACCATGTTTTATGTTCCTGCTGAAAACAGAGCCAAGTTTTGGTAAGTAACTTGTCCAAAGTGCAATATAATCAGTTAATGAAAGCTAAGTTTGCATGCAATATTGAGACCCGAGAGCATGTTTCATGTATCCATGTCGTCGTCTCCTAAAAGGAATCCGTTTAAGTTGGATTACTGGTTCCTTACAGGTATTCAACAGACTATGGCATGTTCCACTTTTGTATAGCTGACAGTGAACATGATTGGAGGCAAGGTTCTGAACAGTACAAGTTCATCAAGAAGTGCTTGGCGTCTGCAGACCGGCGAAAGCAGCCATGGTTGATCTTTGTTGCTCATCGTGTTCTTGGTTATTCCTCAAGCTATTGGAAAGATGGCTCATTCGGAGAGCCCATGGGATGGGAAAGCTTGCAAGGACTTTGGCAGAAGTACAAGGTTGATATTGCATTTTTTGGACATATCCATAACTATGAAAGAACTTGCCCGGTTTACCAGGTATGGCGAAAACCTAAATACTATCATCTTTTTGTTTAATCAAACAATCACCCTTAAGAGGTGACATACAATAAGTTCAGCCTCGTTTCGTGATTCAAAGTTCAAAATTTTTTATAAAAATGCAGGGTCAGTGCATGAATATGGAAAGATCACACTATTCGGGTACCGTAAACGGAACCATTCATGTGGTGGTTGGAGGGGGAGGGAGCCATTTATCAGGGTTTGGTCCGACCGAGACATCGTGGAGTGTATACAAAGATTCGGATTTCGGTTTCGTGAAGTTGACAGCATTCAACCACTCATCTCTCCTGTTTGAATACAAGAAAAGCAGTGATGGAAATGTGTATGATTCATTCACCATTTCCAGGGACTACCGGGATGTGTTGGCCTGTGTTCATGATGGCTGCGACCCAACCACTTTGGCTTCTTGAAAGGCTTCAAGGCTTAATACTTATAACCTCTTTACAACAGTGAATTGATCACTTTAGTCATTTTACTATTTTACTGTCACTTTATTCTTTCTACTTTCATTCCCTACATTATTGTTAACTACGAGGGAGTTAAAATCGATTCCACTCAAAAAAATATCTTTTTAAATTTAAATTATTAAATTTTAAGCTATTCGAGTTTGAGTCTATTTGAATTTTAAAAGTTTGAATAATAATTTATGTTAGTTTGGAAACACGAACCTCTCTACTATATGTTTAAAAGTTCTATTTTAAAGGAACACAAACAAGTAAAAATATAGAAAACATGATAATTCTACCACTATTCATATGTACTATTAGCTATTTTAATTGGTTTTAAAATTCTAGGGACCGAAAGTGTTATTATCCCTTTTTAGAATAAAATCTTAGAAAATAATTTTTATATTATTTTTTAATTCTCTTTTATTTTTTTAATTCAAAAAATAATTAAACTTTTATTACTATAATAATTCCTACATTCACTTTAATTTAAAGGTAAAGTTCACAAATAGTCATTAAACTTTGATCTATTATTAAATTTGGTAACCAAACTTTCAATTACTTCAATGTTATCATTAAACTTTTAGTTTTGTTTCAATTTGACCACTGATCCGTTAGTTACCGTTAAAAGAGTGATATGACCATTAAAATATTTTGTATAATAATAGATTTAGCCCTCCACATTTACACATCAAACAATTTAGTTCCAATTCGAAAGAAATAATAAATTTAACCCTCATTATTTCAATTTGACCTATTTTTAGTTAGAGATAATTTAATACTTTATTTTTATCCCTCAATTATAACTAATGTTATATTATCCCTCCCAAGTTCCAACCATACACAATCCATCCTTAATTACATATGTGGGACATAAAGTTTGAGTGTTAAATTTATTTGACTGTTATAAAAATGTAAAAATATTAGTATAACATCAATCAAGTTTTTCCATCAATTAACTTTTAATTTAATGTAAAAATTGAGAAATACCCTTTGATCGATCGGATTATTCGTTTAATAGTATCTATTTTTATTTTCATTTTATCTTTAAATTGTTTCAGAGTCTAGAGATGTCAAAAGAGTAAGGCGAATGTTATTAAACATGCCATTATTCTACAATTGAAACATTTTTATCAGTGTTCTATACCTGATTGGGGTTCAGTCGATTGGGAGGGAATATAACATTGTTCACGATCTTCGTCGTGTTATCTTAGAGAGTGGGGCGAAGCTTCGATCATGAGTATAGTACCATGGAATATTCAGGACTCGAGTATCGGCATTGGGTATGTGTTACATTCTTTGGCGTAGGCCTTGGCGGCTCTCTTGCTGATGTCTTAGCTGATGAGGGTATGACGCGATCAAGCATGTTTCTTGCGAGTCTATGAATTTTTTTGGGTCTAGTTGTTTCGAGGATGGGTGTGTGGCTTCGATCGGGTGGAGGGTGCGATGTGGTTGGTGAAGGGTATGATGTGGTTGGCAGCTTGGTTGCTTTGTTGGGTGCGCCTTTGTGCGTGCGTGGAGGTGCATGGCGTTGTAGGCTGCTTTAAGCTTTGTTGTGTTGTTGAGTGGTGCTGTGTTGGTTCGAGTATGAGACACGGTTATGTTTTCTTTTATTTCGACATAGGTTGGTGTTTTTGTGCGGGTTTGATGTTGTTGGGTGTCGTTTGTTCCAGACTCTGTTGTGAGTTACGAGTGTGTTATGTGTGTTTGGTATGGGCTATGTTGTGGTATGTTGCTTAGTTGGTTTTGCTTCGGGTGTTTGTCCCTTGTTTTGTTATCGTCATGTGTACTTTTTTCCTCCGACTAAGATTATGGGGTTTTTAATGAGGCACGTGACGATTGTTTGTGTATAATTTCTGGCAATAAAATCATATTTGCTCAGCAAAAGAAAATATTTCGTGAAATTTAAAAATGATAATAATATTAAAAACAAAGAATATCAAACAAGATATGATATTTTTAGCTTCTCCTTCCTACCACCAAGGCACCAACCCCAATACCAACCAATTTCAGTGTTAGGTAAAGGAAAAACACCCATACACCCACGTCTATGTGCACTTTTAATTTGAGAAAAAAGGCAATACATCGGTTCAATTACAATAATTAAATAAATAAATTGAGTTAATTGATCAACACTATATTTTAATCTATTAATTAATTTAACATCAATCGGTTTAATCGATTAAGTTGAAATATAAAAAATAAAACATGAATAGAAGTAGGCTTAGCTTATGATTTAAATTTTATATTATATATTTTTAAAAATTAAATATATGTTAGAATTCAGTTATAAAAATTTATAATCAATAAATAATTTATTTTTTGAAACCAAATTTCATGACTTTCAATTTAGATCTCCTTCAAATATGGCCTAAAATGCTACTCCATCTACAGAGCAGACAGCAACAAAATCAAACATCGATCCGCTGCAGATATTTCACTAGGCCACCAAGTTCAAGTATGACATAAAATCAAATAATTAATTTAACATTTATTTAATCACATGAAATAAAATTAACCAATCGACTTCATCGATACTCGAATACATCGGTTTAAATCGGTATTGAAGCAAACCTAACTACTTCCTCTTTATTATTTTAACTTAAAAGTGAATTACAACCCAACATTCAGGAAAAAAAATGTTTAAAATTAAATTGTCGAAATTTCAGTCTTTCGGCTAATCTCCAACAATATATCAAAGAATGGATTGTGTATGGTTGGAATTGGGAGGGACAAGATAACATTGGTTATAATCGAGAGATCAAAATAAAATATTAAATTATCTCTAAAGGGTCAAATTGAAATAATGAGAGTTAAATTTATTATTTCTTTCAAATTATGACTAAATTATTTGAATGTGTAAATGTGGAAGACTAAATGTGTTATTATACAAAATATTTTAACAGCCACATCACTCTTTTAACGGTTGTTAACGGGTCGGTGGCCAAATTGAAACAAAACTAAAAGTTTAATGGTAACATTGAAGCAATTGGAAGTTTGATTACCAAATTGAATAATTGATCAAAGTTTAGAGACCATTTGTGAATTTTACCCTTAAATTAAAGTGAATGTAGGGATTATTATAGTAACAAAAGTTTAATTATTTTTTGAATTAAAAAAATCTTAAAAAATAATATAAAAATTATTTTTTAAGATTTTATTTTAAAAGGGAATAATAACTTTCGGCCCGTAAGATTTTAAAACTAATTAAAACAGTTAATAGTATATTACTATATATATAAATAGTGATGCATTGCGGTACATGGTATTTACTGTAGAATTATCCATAAAAAACAACATATAAGTCAACATAAAAAATACAAATTGGTGATAATGCAATGATAAAAAACAAAACAAGTAAATAAAATCAAAGACAAAAATTGAACCCAAACATTTGCATTAATATCCTCTACTACGATTTGTCGATAATAGTAATAATTTGTCTTGATTAGTATTCAGATGACAATGTTACTATTGTAATAATAAGAGAATTATAAATTCAAGTATATTTAAATATAAGGAAAATTTTATCATATGTATCGCACATCACTTAACATCACTAACGCTGAACACTATTAAACACCACTAAATTGATTAATAAAGATTAAAATTTTTAAAAACTAGACTTATAATTAAAATTATTTCAAGAGAAAATTAAAAATAAAATTTAATAAACCTTTTATATCTCTTTTATACTATTTTTAATTAATATATTAAAAATTAAATATCTTAAAATCTCCTTAATAACAAAAACCTTAAACCTAATCTTTTTTATTTCTTTTCAACTGCTGTCGTCGTCGTTGCCATCGATAAGATTGACAAAGAACTGTTGAGGAGATCGAATGATCAGTTTACCCCAGGGGTGGTGTGTGGGTGGTTCAGATACGAGTAAAGATCCTTGTGTAATTTATGGGAATTCAAATGCTGTTAAACCTACTATAAGTTCAAAAAGACTTGAGAAACTATTGGTACAATTTCTTGATCGTAAAAATTTCAGATCAAAACAGTGTAAATAGTTTTACATGTAATTAATTTTTAATAAGTTAATATGCATTGCAGTAGTCGCAGCGGCAACAGAAGAGAAATAAGGGATTGAGTTTATGGTTTTTGATATTAAGAAGATTTTGAGATATTTAATTTAAAAATATATTAATTAAAAATAGTATAAAAATATAAAAAGTTTATTAAATTTTATTTTTAATATTCATTTAAAATAATTTTAATTATAAATCTAGTCCTTAAAGTTTTTAATTTTTATTAATCAATTTAATGATGTTCAGAGTTAGTGATGTTCAGCGGTGTTCGTCGAGTATGATAGACTCATTCTAAATATAATTACTTTTTATTAAAATAAGATTACGTATAATTTATGAATTGTAATTTGCATGAAAAACAATATTTTTTCCCTTGTTTTAGTAATTATAAAATCATGATTATCCTTTTTATTTTAAATCGCGATGCGTGGAAATAAATTTAAACGACTTTGAATTTTTAATAGCTTTCAAATTTTAATTTTGACTTAAATAGATAATCCATTTACTATATTTTTTAATTTTAAAAATTTTAATATCATCACCTATCTATTCTTTTGAATCTCAAATTTAACAAAAAAATCTAAAATTATCAACTATTTAGTAATTTGGTAAGTTTTTTAAATTAGAAAAATCAAGTAGATGATGATCATCCTAGGGGACACGAGTTCAAATTGCTCTGTCTACAAAGTATATGCACATTGTCAAAATATTAATAATATGTATGAACAGATATTACTTTGTAATCACCTTTAAATTATTAAAAAAATCAATAATAAGAGCTTGTTTCATTTTAAGAAAACATTTTATTTTTATATCTTCTGCATGTGCATAAAATAATTACCTATATTTTTATTACCGACCATAGTGACATGGTATTTATTCCTTCATAATTTGTGTTTTGGAATTAAAATAATTTATAAAACCAAAAATAGTGCGTCCAAAACTCTAAAAACAACAAGATAAACCCTGTCCTCTTGTTTCTAATTGTAAAAATTAGTAAAAAGATAAGATGAGATGTTGTAAAACCAACAAATAAGTCGAATTTCAAAAACCAGGATTTTGCAACAATTAAATACAAAAAAAAATGAAAGAAGATGAACGTGGAACTCTCTGAAAACCCAATAAATAAATAGATACAACCAAAAGAAGAATCAGATTCAAACTTGGGACCCAAGAAAATTCCTGGGAATCTTCTCATTGTATGAAAATGTTTTGGTTATGGGTGTTTATTTTGTTCACTGCGAATTTAAACTTGGGTTTGGCTCACGTTAATGGAGGAGATCAACCATTGTCTAAAATCAATATCCTCAAAACTACAGCTGCCTTTAATGAAGCCGCTACTATTTCAGCTCAACCTGTTCTTCTTGGTTTAAAGGTACAATCTTTTTTCTTATGCTTATCTTTCTTCTTGTTTTGGTTAAAATTTCTTTGCTTATTTTTGTTCATTGGGTTTTCTCAATACTAACAAAATTTCAAGTTAACTTTTTTCATGATGATCAAAAGAAATGTGGGTAATTTAAAAGATGTTACATTTATTATTAAAAAGATTAAAACAATGATTTTTTCCCTTCTCATTTGCCTGCTTTTACGACGGTTCCTCCTCATTTACTGCCACTATATTTTGTCACTAATTATAGTTTTTTAACAACGTTATTAACTAATTGAGATTATGAGTTTATGACTAATTCAAATTTTAATGGACTTATATGAACATATATCTAAATTAACGTCATAATGTTCTTGATAGTTGGACAGGCCTAGTGAGTTTGGCTTGAGTTTAGGGGGTGTACATTTTGATGTATTATTTTCATTTGTTTGATCACAGGGGGAGGACACACAATGGATAACTGTGAATTTCGTGAATCCGAAGCCGTCTTCGGATGATTGGGTTGGAGTCTTTTCTCCGGCAAAGTTTGAGTAATGTTCACCCATGTCATAATTTCATCTGCAACTCACTAAATGTGCTGTTCTTGTTATGACTGAGGTTTCTATGAAAACTCAGTTCATTGACACATTGTTTCCTAATTACATTATTTAATAGGATCCTATTCGTTTTCATTCCACCCTTTGATAGCTTCATTCGTGAATTTTGCTTTGTTTGAGAACTTAGAGATACTTTGTGATGTTTATGGCAGCCCATCGACCTGTCCGCCGGTGAATGACCGGAAAGAACAGCTTCCATAAAGGTGAATGTGGTCCAATTTTCGTATTATTAACGAGGATTACAATTTATGGCTTGAAAACTCGTTGAACTTGCACACTTTTTCTTTTGTTTGTGCTCCAGTACAAGTATGCAAATGACTCCGGCTCATATTGTACAAAGACAGGCACTGGTTCATTGACGTTCCAGCTTATAAATCAGCAAGCAGATTTCTCCTTTGCTTTATTTTCAGGCGGATTGTCGGATGTAAACTCACGTCTCTTGCCCCTCCATGCTCATGTTTCTTTTTCTTTTGCTTTAAACGTTTGCAAAGTATTTTTATACATCACATTGAATCATCGATTAGCGTCTCTTCATTATCTAATTTTTTTTCTTCTTTTGTTAAACTAATTTTTTACTTGAATATATTACAGCCAAACTTGGTGGATATATCAGATCCGATATCTTTTGTAAATCCGAAAGCACCCTTGTATCCACGCCTTGCTCTAGGCAAGTCGTGGAATGAAGTAAGTTCTAACTAATGCCTCCTATATTATGATTCATATATGAACTTTTATTGTGTTTTTTGAGCTGGGAAAAGATTTACATAATATTCTATAAAAACTAATTATCATTAGTTAAATAGATGTCTGCATTAGCTAATTTTGCAAGTGTATCATTCATGATAAGCTAATGAAATTCTGTAAAGCTGTGAAAGTCAAGGGATTTAATCCCCTCTTTAATTCACTAATAGCTATCTATGGTTTGTTTAAGGGTCTTAATCTTGTTTAAGACACCATTTCAAAGGTTCCTGGATTATGTCATATCTCTGCCTACTTGAATGTTTGTGATTTTGAATTAATTTGCATTAAAACATAATTGTCATTTTGGTTTGCTGTGGTTTTTCCGTTTATTTGTATTCAAGCAATAGTTGATTTATTGCGCAGATGACAGTAACCTGGACAAGTGGCTATGACATAGATGAAGCAGCGCCATTTGTTGAGTGGGGTAGAAAGAGAGATTTGTTTGTTAGATCTCCTGCTGGAACTTTGACCTTTAAACGGAACAGCATGTGTGGTATAAACTTATATGCTTGATGTGAATTTTCCTTTATCAATAAAAACTTATGATTATGTCGGATGTAATTTTTTGTTTCTATCGGTCACTAACTCTCCCTGTTTGGTTCAACTAGTGGCTATTTAATGATAAACAGCACTATAGTCTTAATTTCATTACTTTGAACATGTTTAAGCACTTGTATGGCGGTGTCTCTAATTTGATTACTTCTAGTTATCTGAAAACTGTATTAGTGAATTCTTCATTATCTCACTTGTGACACGGATTTTATTTCCTTGACTCGACCATAAACAAACTGAGTATAATACATACGAAATAATTTCACTTCATACATTGTTTGAGAGCAGGCAGTAGGATTTGTCAAAGATGGAAATTTGATATGCATTTTGTCCACTTCTTAGGAAATTTGATTTTATTGCACTGCCAACTATGTTATCCTTTGTGAAGTTTGTGCATTATATGACAAGATTTTGTAATCACAGGCGGAACGTGATGGTTCAAATGAGTACAGTGATTATCAGCCTGGTGCACTCAATACTACGGACCAACTCATTAGAGACTTGGACAACATTGACATAGTTTTCCACATAGGAGACTTGACTTATTCGAAAGGATACATTTCGCAGTGGGACCAATTTACAGCACAGGTGGAGCCTGTAGCATCAACCGTTCCATACATGATTGCAAGGTCCTCTTATACTTGCTTTTCTTGTGCAGTTTAGTATTGTGATTTTTGAGAATATAAGACTGAACTTTTAGGTGCTTTGAAACATGATATGCCATTTATATTTCAGTGGCAATCACGAACGTGATTGGCCAAACTCAGGATCATTCTACGATACTCCGGATTCGGGTGGTGAATGTGGTGTGCCAGCAGAAACCATGTTTTATTATCCCGCTGAGAACAAGGCAAAGTTTTGGTAAATTCAGTAAAAACTCTTCTACGATAAATAAGCATGCAATTCTATACATGCGTAGGATGTTGAGGAAACATCCTTGAAAATTAAGGATTCCTAAGAACAGGTGTTTTGAATATCTACCAGCGGTTATTAACTATAAATGGCCTCACTTAGCTAACCAGTTGTTTCATAGACGCTATGCATTGGTGTTTGCAAACCTCCGAACTCTGTTCTAGTTCTTTTTCTCCCCATTGATTCGGAAATATTGTAGCACACCAGCTTGCAAATTGGGTTTTAACTAGTGGTATCTCGCACCGATTTGGTGATAATTATCCTAGGTTCGTGCATGATCATGTACCGGGTGATGCTATTGCCTGCTTGAATGAACGTTTTTTATTTAAAAAGAAAAGAAGAAGCTAGATCTGGGTCCAATGAATTTTTTTTGGCTATATTCTGAAAATGCAGGTACTCAACAGATTATGGCCTATTTCACTTCTGCGTAGCTGACAGTGAACATGACTGGAGAGAAGGATCGGAACAGTATAAGTTTATTGAGCAATGCCTTGCTTCGGCAGATAGACATAGGCAGCCTTGGTTGATATTTGCTGCTCACCGTGTGCTTGGATATTCATCTAACTACTGGTACAGCCAGGAGGGTGCATACGAAGAGCCTATGGGAAGGGAGAGTTTGCAGAAACTTTGGCAAAAGTACAAGGTTGACATTGCTTTCTACGGCCATGTCCATAACTATGAAAGAACATGCCCAATCTACCAGGTAAGGATTGCAAATTCCAGAACTATTGATACTACCATCAGTAATTGAGCATCGCTTGTGCATTCACACACACTCACATACATACCCCGTAAGCAATGCCAAGTGATTGCTCGATCATTGTGTTAGTCATCGAGTCAGCATCTCTCATTCTCTTGTCCCCGGAACAATTACCTTTTGCATGTGCTTTGTGCAGAATCAATGTATGAGCAAAGAAAGAATCCATTACTCAGGTGTTGTCAACGGAACGATCCACATTGTTGTAGGAGGTGGAGGTAGCCATCTTACTGGTTTCAGTAAAGTGATCCCACATTGGAGTCTTTATAGAGATTATGACTGGGGATTCGTCAAGCTAACGGCATTTAACCAGTCATCCCTGCTGTTCGAGTATAAGAAGAGCCGTGATGGCAACGTTTACGATTCCTTCACCATTTCAAGGGACTACAAAGATGTCTTGGCTTGTGTTCATGATAGCTGTGAACCGACAACATTGGCAACCTGAACAAAGTATCATTTGATCTTTTATCATCAGGATGATAATACAAGTGTATTTTGATAGTAAAACAATTTAGGAGGAATTTGGACCGGTTTTATTTAGGTCAAACTAGTGTGACCTACTGTTACTGGTTCAAACAGAAGGTTGTCTGAATTAAAACGTTTTTACTTATAATGAAAAATATTAGCGGTATATTTAATGAGAACAGGCCTCAGTGTTATGATTTCTTGACATAAATCTATAAATTTATGTACATCAAAACAAACTAAGCCAAATGCAGATAATTTGAGCACGAAAATCACGTCCAACACCCCGATTAAACTCAAACATCAAGACCCAACTTGATTAGTGTAATCCCTTATTTTTTTTCCGAGTTTTAGTATTATTAGTATTATTTTAATAGTAATATTATTAATATAAAATTAATAAAAAAATCAAAAAATAATAATAATAATATAATATAAAAAAATAAAAAAAGAAGAAAGTAAACTAAAAAATAAATAAATAAAAAGATAATAAACTGCGTGGAGCTTAGTGCTCCACGTCACTAAGAACCTCCCCCGTTTGCCTATAAATAGAGGCATAGGGCAGCCACAATTTTCACCCAAAAAAATTGCCATGAATTTGGCATGAAATCGGCTCCCCAAATTGGGAGCCAGGCCGGTCGCAAGGCTGGCCAGGGTTAGGGGCAGTGCCCTCAGCCTTAGTTGGTTCAATCCAATATTTGACCGGGGTCTTATTTGGATTCGATCTAGTTAATTTTTGGAGAGGTCGTGGTAGATCTCGGTGGAGTTCAGTCGGGGTTCGTCATTCGAGCTCCTAGTTAGGTATATTTTTCCCTTTTTATTTTTGTTGTAATTTTTTATGATTTAATGAAGTATTAGTTAATTTAAAATTGTGTTTTTTTAGTTTGTATGTTTATGTTTTAGATTAGTATTTGTTTATGTTTTAAATTTATGTTTAGATTAGTATTTTATTTATGTTAGATCTATTTTTATTTATGTGTTAGATTAATGTTTATGAATGTTTTAGATTAGTATTTTATTTATGTTAGATTTGTTTTTACTTATGTGTTAAATTAATATTTATGTATGTATGTTTCAGATTTGTATGTTTATTTATGTTAGATTGGTATTTTATTATGTTAGTATTTATTCATTTATGTTTTTAATTTTTATCGCATTGTATTTAATTTATTTGCCATGTTAGTATGCATAATGGATATATATTTTGTCAATGTGGTGCCCTTTTATCCGAGCGTAAATGGGGCCAGTATCAAGCGTAGTGATGGTGGTTGGACATTTACTCTCGGATAACGAGGCTTTTAAATTTAATCGCACATGTAATTAAATGTTAATTAAATCGCCACTTTAATCCGAAAAATTTAATATTAATAAAGCGGTAATTATTAAAGTACCAATTTTGGGCGGTGTGAGGGTACTAATCCTTACTCATCTGTAACTGACTCCCGAACCTGACATTTTTAAAAATCTCTGGTTTTATGGTGTCCGGCCTACCCTAATGGCCGGTGGCGACTCCATTTTTATAAAGTACGACTTTTCTAAAACCCCACGGAATACATGTTTTTAAATGCCCGAAAGACTCCAAAATACAGAAACCCGTTTTAGCGTAAAAATGGATATCGCTACAGATGGCGACTCCGCTGGGGATCATGTTTTGTTTTTTCAAAAACAGATGAGAGTCGAGCTTTTTTAAATAATTAATGCTTTAGTAATATCAGAAATTCCAGATTAAAGTGACTATTAAACTAGCATTTGTTAATAATTGCGCGTTTATTTTAACGCATTTAAAATTTGGCATATAAACCGGTCCTTTTAAGTGGGGGAAAACGCTAATGCTTTCGTGAAGATATTGTTCCTTCGTAGGGGCATAAGCGAATGGGTCCCCCTGAATTGAACCCGGTTGAAAGGAGCCTATAATGGGTGATGATCGGGGGGCCTTGCTACTCTCAGTAGGGGACAACAAGGACAGTTCGGGTACCTCCTAGCACCAATACTGCATGTAGAGAATATAGAAAACCCACATTTTTAGAGCCATGCGGATAAACTAGGTGTTTTAGACGGGATGTAAATAGGGTTGTTCGGTTTGTTTATCTTATTTAATTTGCCCTTTTTGTTTATGTATTTAATTATTTTATCCGGTACTAACTCATTTTTTGTTTTATTTTATTTTTACTTTACACGTACTTTTGTTGCATTAGCATTGTATGACATAAATGTGTTGGTTCAAGTGGTTTGCCCGATCAGAAATCTTTCATCATGGATAAAAGGTATCTCAAGAACAGCCGTCAGACATTGGTCAGAAATCAACCAGTGGGCCCAAGGTAACAGTTTGCCGAGTAAGCGCATAATGCCAGGATATACATACAAGAGCCTACAACAGAATGACCTATGAGAGCTTAAAGAGATTTGGGAATGATGGGATCGACGACTACAAGACTTATATTCTGATACTTTTGGCAACATATCACATTTAATGTATGTCCGAGTTAATCAGCCTTTACTCCGAGCCATTTTCCAGTTTTGGAATCTCGTTTTTTGATACTTTACCTTTAGCGGCCAAGACATGATGACCACGGTAGAGGAATATGCAGCCTTGCTCAACCAGAAGAATGTACAGAAAGATTAGATCTACGCGAAGTCGCCGAGGAATCAGAACTATCCATTGAAGCTCAAAATCTTTTGATAAGCGAGGATTAAACCAACAATTTGAATCAGAATTGAAGAGACAACCTAGCATATTCATGGGAATGTATTCAAGATAACACACCCGAATGAGGTAATGAAGATAGACCTATTCGTTTTGGGGACATATGGTTTGATCATCTTCCTGAGGGTATTCGAAAACATCGATTAGCCATCTTAGATCTATTTGAACGCATAAGGAGGAAAGCGAATGCAGTACCAGCAATCTTAATCGAGACTTTCAGTTTCTTTGAGTATGACCCGAAAACATGAAGAGGGGCATATATGTAGAAATTTACTTTTCTGGCTCCAGAATCTGGACCCTTTAATTCCTACGAAAGTCGTTCGAAGGGGTGACTACCAACGGAATCAATGCCTTTATTTGCATTCATTTTGCATATCATGACATGATGTTGATTCAAGAATAGTTCATTTAAAAGGCTTTCCAAAATAGAAAAAAATCTACTTTGCCGAAAACGATAATATTACAGTATCAAGTTAGGCAGAGCAAAGACCAATTGAGAAAGAAGATGGTCCAATAGTAAGGCACGTGCGGCGTAGAGGATCCAGTGGGGACTACATAACACTAATTTTAAAATATTCACATTTAACCCTTTGTAAAAATCTCAAAGATTTTAATTTAACTCCTTCAAAAAAATTGGAGATATTATTGTGTTTTAAATTCTTTTCTCTCCTAAAACTTTGAAAAAAAACCCTAAAAGTTTTATTTCAAGTAAGTTAAAACTTTTTGATAATAAAAAAGGGGAAATCTTTAAACCAAATGATCTTTGATAATTTTAATGTAAACCCAAAAGTTTTAAAGACTTTAAGTAGGCCCCCTTTGGACCGCTAGGATCCAACCCTATTTAGACGCATTATTCGAAGATCAGTTTGTTTGCACCCAGATCAACCGAAGAATAAACTCTCGTCTGCATTATGCCTACACTTGTCAACGTTTTTTAGAAGCCAAAGCATGAAGATCATAACATCACAAGTCTATGGAGTAGCATAAGAGGAGAAGACGAGGCCATCTATCATCTTAAAGACGACAGCGAGACGTGGAGCACGAGCTTTGCTTTCCAAAGTCAAGATCTCTGGAAGGAAGCTAACTGTTACCTATAATTCACTATTAGTTTTTTGCAACCAGTCATTTTTCTATTGAACGAAAGTTTTTTAAGGACTGTTCGAGAATCAACACCGCATTTACATTCATGCATTGCATTGCATCACATTGTACAGTCATGGCATATTTTACATAACATTATCATTACCTTGCATAAAATTTCATGAGGAGTAATCTAAAGACAAATTAGGGTTTTATTATGGATAAAAAAATTACAAACACTCAAAAATCAAGATTCGAGCAGTTAGAAGATGGGCTCAAAAAAAAGTTTGATGCCTTCAATGCAAGAAAACTCTATTTGAACCCTGATTTGGTTATTCCTCCGAATTTCAAAGATTCCCATATTTGCGCATGATGATAGAACAAGATGCCCCAAGATTCACCTGACCATGTTCTGAAAAAAGATGGAGGGCTGCATTGAGAATGAAAAATTACTGTTCCACTGCTTCTACAACAGTCTAGCAGGACCCGCCGTGATATGGTATAACTGTTTGAGTAAAGACCAAGTGTAGTCATGCGGAGACTTAACCGACGTCTTTTTGGGCCAATATAAATATGCTTTTGGCCTAGCACCAAGTCGTCAGTATCTTTATGGTACGAAGATGAAACCTAATGAGAGTTTCAAAGAATGTGCTTTGAGAAGGCGGAGGTTAGCCGCCCAAGTCCAGCCTTCCATTGCTGAAGAGGAAAGTGTCTTCCATGTCTCAAGCCATCTTACGTATTTCCTCTTTGACAAGCTGCTTAGAAAATTGAGGGGAAAACGTGATGACTATAATAGAATCATGATCCAGGAAGAAAAATTGAGTCTTAATTCAACGAACCAGACATGCCTAGGAGCATAAGGAAATAAAGAGATAAATGGGTACCACTTTAAAGGTTTTCGTTATCGTAAGAGAAGAATACAGGCAGATTCATCTGAATCACCGAGAAAAATTCATCGAATAAGTACATATTTAGAGATATTCAGAGTATTCCATCTCGGACATATGACCTCATCTGGTCAAGGGTTAGTACCTTACCTCCGGGCCGATAAAGATTACACCCAGCTCATTTGCCCACAGTTTTGATCCACACAGTACATGTGAGTTCTACATTAAGGCGCTGAGGCATGACAATAAGAAATTTAGGGTCGTTAATTGAAGAAATCAAGAAGCTGGTTAATGAGGGAGTCATGACGCAAGAGTTGATCTAGCGATGGAAAAACAAGAAAAGTGGCTCAAGCCTACACTACCTTGAAAGGGCCGGAATGAGTCAGTACCCTGGAGATAGTCCGAAGGTCCCTACGATTTTCTTATCATTTCACAAAGAAATTCTCAACAAAAAAAAACTCATTGTTTGTCAGAATAACAAATCACATTTCCATTTAGAAAGCATTTTTACATTTTTTATTCTTTAAACATTTTATTTTATTTTTATGGGGTAGTTTTTGTTCTCCCATATGCATATACACGCATTTTTTGAATGGTCATATGTATATATCATTTCTATACCAGGTCCTCGAATTTTGAATGCAACAACACATTTGTTTCAGATCCAGAGATCAACTCTAAGTTGCTTATATTTAGAAGAGATTGAATGTTGTGAGGATACTGTAAATGTGAGTATCTGCTAGTTTACTTAGGCCAACAAGGGAACAATACGAGTGTTCAGACACAGGGCGGTTCCCATTTTAGAAAATTTCCTTCTCAGGCACTTGTTGTTTAAGATCCTTGAATCGAGAGTTAACCCTAATCCTCTACCCCTGAAGGCTTTTTCAGGACATCTGTGAATGTGACGACGAATGGTACCAGAAGAAAGAGATGAGACCAGACAGATTGGATACGAAGATCAGAAAATCATCAAAAGAAAGTAGTTGAAAACAAGGATATGTCCAAACGAAAAACTGAAGAAAAGAAGAGAAATGACAATCAGAAGGCCGAAGCAATCCAGATTGAGCAAATATCAGAAGAGCTGCAGAGAGGCAATTAACTTCGAGCGAAAGATAGCATCAATACCCAGTATAGATACGTGTTGATTCGAGGATACATTTATAGACTCGAATAAGAAGAAAGAGATTCAGGGCTAAAAATCTAAAATAGACAGTCTAAAAAAATAAAAAAAGATAGAAAAAAAGAAAATAAAAAATAAAAAATAAGAATAAGAAGAAAAAGAGAGAAAAAAAGAAAAAAAAGAGGGAAAAAAGAAATAATAATGTATATACTTCACACACAGATCAAACAATACAAGAACGAGACTTCAACTATGAGCAAGAGACACAAGGAATCCACATCTCAAGTAAATATCAGTTTTGAAGATTTGTATAGAAGCTCGAATTGAAGCCAAGCCAAGACAAGTCGGCCCGAAGATTGCCAATTTCGAAAAAAAGAAATGACCTCTAGGGTGAAAACCCAAAAATGGGCGGCCTAGAGTGATCATAAAATAAAAAAGAGAGTAGTATTCCAGAGCATGTTGGCATCACTATCCAACCAAGATACGTCAATCTAAAGACAAGAGAAAGATGTGACCTCTAGGGTAAAAATCCAAAAATGGGCAGTCTAGAGTGATTCAAGAAAAAAAAAGAAGAAAAAAAGAAAAAATAGAAAAGAAAAGAAATAAAATGAAAAAAAAATAAAAGAGAAAGAAAAGAAGAAGAAAAAGAATAGTATTTCATCTGGGCATGCCAATCACAAGAATTCCTAGAAATTTATTCGTAATCCTTCATTCAAGAAATCTCAGTTTCAAGGAATTTTGGAGGATCAAACATTTTTGAACAGAAAACGAACATCAGTACATAGCCAGAATACAAGGCAACCTACAGTAAAAAAGAAAGGAAGTGAATTCTAGGGAGAAAACCCGAAAATGGGCAGTCTAGAGTGATCAAAAAAAAAGAATAATGGACATATCCAAGTTACACAAGTATAGAAATGTTATTTCGCTTAACCGTGAACCCAAAGCCTACATTACAAGCCTCCAAATACCATTCTGATCATCCATGGATATCCAAGTTGGATGAGAATGCCTTCAGATTACATCCCACATATAAGGGTTAGCCTTTCTTCAAGGAACGTCAAACTTCAAAGTGTCTGATCGACACCCAAATGAGGAAATGATGGGGCCTTGTGAGATAGTGAGATTAAGAGAGCCACCTTAAACGGGGTAGAAATTAGGTAGGGGATTGTTCCTCTCAAAAGCCTAATAGACCAGAAGAGACTATACATTTGCATATATCTCCACATTAGTCAAGTTCTTTTAAATATGATCTTCGTTAGAGTTTATGCCTGGTAATTTGAAGCAGACGTTCTATTGCATTCGATATTTTGGGGGCAAATATGTTTTACAATGTTTGGTATTTTCTCCTCAAATTTTGATGTTTACCATTTTCCTTAAACACTAACTTTTAAAGTGTTTGGCAGTACTCTAAATTTTGCTTACCATTCTCCAAACATTAGTTTTCAAAAATGTTTGGCTTCTTTAAAGATGTTTACCACTTGTTCCAAATAATTTTCCCCAAATTGTGGTTTTAAAAATGACTGTCATCTTTTCAAATAGTCATTATTTTCGTGTATTGAAATATACACAAGTGAATTTTCCTTTCACATTATTTTTAAAAAATGAATGAGAAATGAATGAATTGAATAAAAAATGATGAAAATGAATGATAATGAGGTTTAAAGCATAAGGACCGAGAGTTAGTTCCCGTCGAAATGCTACGAGAAGATCAAGGATGAGCTCAGGGGATGAAAGCATTTTTGCTCACCCTAGTGATTAGAAATAGATCAAGGCTTTGTATGATGGGTCAAGAAATTCGAAGCAGTGGAGCCCGTGAATGAATAGGGCAACGTTAAGCGAAAAAGATGACAAGGGTTTTTATAAGAATAATATAAGGACCAGAAGATCATTTATGAAGACATGTGATAACCCTGAAGACAATAAAGCCTTCTGCACGAAAGATTTAAAAGCATGTTAATTCAGATTCGAAGTGATTGATCAAATGAGGATTTAAGAGCATACAATGAATAAGTAAATAGATGAAGAAATCTGAGGAACGACCTTTCAGGGTGTAAGACTTTAGAACAGAAAAGGAGTGAAAAAAAAGAAAAAAAGAAAAGAAAAAAAAGAAAGAAGAGAAGAGAAGAAAAAAAGAAGAAGAAAGAATAGAAGAGAAGAAAAAAAAAGAAAAAGAAAAAGAAGAAGAAGAAGAAGAAGAAGAAGAAGAAAAAGAAAACATTACATTGCATGCATCATATAGATAGAACATGTCAATTTTTGCTTGTTTTAGACATGTATTTAAAGAATTGTCAAAAAGTTTGAAGAAGTAGATTTCATCAAAGAAAGAAAGATTACGGCAACCATAGTAGCGTGAGGCCAGATGACGGTAGCCAAAGTAGCGTAAAGCCATATATTAAGTCATTTGGGTTATCAGAAAAACCTTCAGGCATGATGATAAAACCTTCGGGCCACCAGTAAGTCTTTCGAGCATGGTGATAAGTCATTCGGGCATAATGCGGCAGCCTTAGTAACTTGAGTCTGAAAAGATTAACATCCTTAACATCGTGAGTCAAGAAAAATTGACAGCCTTAGTAGCGTGAGTCTAGAAAGATCGACAGCCTTAGTAGCGTGAGTCCAGAAAGATCGGCAGCCTTAGCAGCGTGAGTACAGAAAGATCGGTGGTCTTAGCAGCGTGAGTCCAGAAAGATCGGCAGCCTTAGTAGCGTGAGTCTAGATAGATCGGCAGCCTTAGCAGCGTGAGTCTAGAAAGTTTGACAACCTTAGTAGTGTGAGTCCAAAAAGATCGGTAGCCATTTTCGGTCCCTAATTTTGAAGATTTCGGCAACCTTAGTAGCGTGAGTCCAGAAAGATCGGTAACCATTGTCGACGTGAATCCCACAAATTGAAGAAAGATTTCGACGGCCTTAGTAGCGTGAGTCTAGAAAGATCGGTAGCCATTGTCGACGTGAATCCTCAAAATTGAAGAAAGATTTCGACAGCCTTAGTAGCGCGAGTCCAGAAAGGTCGGTAGCTATTTTCAGTGTGAATCCCCAAATTTGAAGAAAGATTTTGGCAGCCTTAGTAGCTTGAGTCCAGAAAGATCGATAGCCATTTTGGCGTGAATCCCAAATTCGGAGATAAAGGTCTTATATAAAAAGGGCCTAAATTTCCGATCCATCACAGTGAAAGGTTTTATATAGGAAGAACCCGTAACTCCGAGACTTCAAAAGCTAAAAGTTCTGTATAGGAAGGACTAACGACTCCAGGGTTTGAAGGCTAGCAGTTCTATATAGGAAAAACTCCCAGTCATAAGAATCCATCCGTGACGCAGAAAGTTTTATATAGGAAAAACCCGCCGCGTTGAAGGCGAAGAGTTCTATATAGGAATGACTCCAAGCTTTGCCATCTCAGAGTGGAAAGTCCTATATATGAGGAACTCCTAACTCAAGACGTCAGAGTGAAAGGTTCTATATAAGAAAGACATGTAGTTCCAAGACCAGAAGGTAAAGAAGTTCTATATAGGAAGAACTTACAAGCCTGAAGATTCAGCCAAGGAAAAACGGAGAGTTTCAGAAGAACACGTGACTCCGAAGCTACAAACAAGGAAGTAGGACAAAAATGAGTGCTTTTGATCTTTTCTTGTTCTCGTTTCACAAGAACAAGCAAAGAGGAGCAACTGTAATCACTCATTTTTGTCATAGTTTTAGTATTATTAGTATTATTTTAATAGTAATAATATTAATATAAAATTAATGAAAAAATCAAATAATAATAATATAATATAAAAAAGAAAAAAGTAAAGTAAAAAATAAATAATTAAATAATTAAAAAAGGTAATAAACTGTGTGGAGCTTAGTGCTCCATGTCACTAAGAACCTCCCCATTTGCCTATAAATAGAGGCATGGGGCAGCCACGATTTTCACACAAAAAAATTGCCATGAATTTGGCTCCCTAAATTGGGAGCCAGGCCGGCCGCAAGGCTGGCCAGGGTTGGGGGCAGTGCCTTCGGCCCCAGTTGGTTCGATCCAACATTTGATCGGGGTCCTATTTTGGATCCGATCTAGTTAATTTTTGGAGAGGTCGTGGTAGATCTCGTGGGGTTCAGTCGGGGTTCGTATTCGAGCTCCTAGTTAGGTATATTTTCTTCCCTTTTATTTTTGTTGTAATTTTTTATGATTTAATGAAGTATTAGTTAATTTAAAATTGTTTTTATTAGTTTGTATGTTTATTTATGTTTTAGATTAGTATTTGTTTATGTTTTAAATTTATGTTTAGATTAGTATTTTATTTATGTGTTAGATTAATGTTTATGAATGTTTTAGTTTAGTATTTTATTTATGTTAGATTTGTTTTTATTTATGTGTTAGATTAATATTTATGTATGTATGTTTCAGATTTGTATGTTTATTTATGTTAGATTAGTATTTTATTATGTTAGTATTTATTTATTTATGTTTTTAATTTTTATCGCATTGTATTTAATTTATTTGTCATGTTAGTATGCATAGCGGATATATATTTTGTCAATGCGGTGCCCTTTTATCCGAGCGTAAACGGGGCCAGTATCAGGCGTAGTGATGGTGGTTGGGCGTTTACTCTCGGATAACGGGGCTTTTAAAATTTACTCGCACATGTAATTAAATGTTAATTAAATCATCACTTTAATCCGAAAAATTTAATATTAATAAAACGGTAATTATTAAAGTACCAATTTTGGGCGGTGTGGGGTGCTAATCCTTCTCCATCCGTAACTGACTTCCGAACTCGACATTTTTAAAAATTTCTGGTTTTATGGTGTTCGGCCTACCCTAGTGGCCGGTGGCGACTCCATTTTTTAATAAAGTACGATTTTTCTAAAACCCCACATAATACATGTTTTTAAATGCCCGAAAGACTCCAAAATACATAAACTCATTTTAGAGTAAGAAGGGATATCGTTACAATTAGTAAAGTTTATAAGTATTGTTTAGAGTTGTTGAGCACCATTTTTAATACCTTTAATGTATAAACATTCCATTTAATCATTTAAAGCATACTTGTACCAAAATATCCAACTAAACATAAAAGACATCATATTTAAGATAAGCATAAAGTATTCCAAAGTTGGAAATGTACTGTCTTAAAAAAAATCACAAACTTTTTTTCTTTAGCTAGCATCCACCTCCTCCTTTCCCCACTTACCAACTTCTTTAGAGTCTATTAATAAGCTAGAACTAACTTGGAAAAGCTCTCGAGCCTTAAGCCAGAGACATAATTAAATGGACAATGGGAAGGCTCTTGTGCCCCAAAGGTAGGATTTTTTTTTTGTCTTTATTTTTTATATATTTTTAAAAAATAAATTAATTTTGAATTTGCCTCCCATCTTTTAAAATTTATATTTTGTCCCAACTCTAAATCCTGATTCTGTCCTGCATTAAACCCTCAAGCAAGCTCTTCACCAGCTTTCCAACAAGTTGATGGGCTTTTCTCAAAGTTCTTGTGATGTGGATTAACAATTAGTTAATAAATTATAACTAGTCGTCTGATTAATAAATGAAATAAAAAATAGATAATTTATAAATAATTAATCTTAAATTCATTTAAATATAATTAAAAATTAAGAATAATTTATCTATATTCTTTAAGGAATTATTTAGAATTCTATTTTCGACTTTCACCTTCACCATTTGACATTCAACTCGAATCTCATCTTTTTACCATCGTCGTCAATTTAACTGTTATCTGTCAAAATTTAGCTTATTTACCGTTTCATTTATTTTTAATGATCATTAAAAACGCTTTGATCCCAAAACAGCTTTCTTATTGATCAAATTAAAGTCTTTTTTTTTTCTTTTTCAAATCAGAGCATCAGTTTGTCTCAATTCTTGGAAAAATTCATTACGCATGGACTGGGTTTCTCTCAATATTCATTTATTTTGTTATCAACTAATTTCCGGTTTACATTAATAAAAAACGATTTGTTGAGTTGTTTTACTGTCATGGTAGAAAAAGGCATGGTTTAACTTATTCTTCAACATATAAGCTTAACACAAAAATAACAAACAGACATAAAACCAACAAGACCTGAAACTTAAGCAGCAGCTATTTAAAAGTTCAATTCTGGTTCATCGTACCTTCCCACCTTGGATGGAAGGGGATCTAAGAGTCAACAGTGATCTTGGTATCAAGCTGAGAGAATTCTTGGAAGAAGGCCTTGAAATGTTCATACGAGTGCTTCACATCATCAACTGCACACATTTCTCGTATGCTATGCATCGATAACTGGGGAGCGCCTACATCTACTGTACGAATTCCCACACCACTTGCCAGGATAGGACCAATGGTTGAACCGCATGGCATACCGTTACGCACCACAAAATCCTGTATTTATAGAATTTTCTGAAATAATCAGGTCATCCATTAAACCGTTTCTAACAAAAGCATTTCCCTTCAGAACCAATTTTAAATAGGACATGATGCCACAACATTTCCCTTAGAAAACCACAAGCAAGCAGGGAAGGCATTGGGACGGGTGGCTTTTTATTCACCCTGACCCAACTTTAATTTATATACACTTGTACCTATCCTGACCTGAACTTTATTTTAATATTTTCATCCCGACTCATATCCCAACCTCAAAGAAACTTCCCGATCTCAACCCCAAACCGCATTGAATTTTTAAACAATGTTTCATAAAATATTAATTGTTAAAAATTTAACCAAATATATATGATTTATATTAAATCCCGTACATCGATGAATTTATAGCAACTCTATGGTTAAGGATGGAACTGACCTGAATGGGAAGGTTATGAATCACGGCTATTTCCCTGAATATAAAAGAAGTGACTGCATTGGTTGCATATCCTTGGTTTGCGTTATGTTTGATAACGAGGCCCCCGTGCAACTTAGGCTGATGGTTCTCCTCGTGTTTGTCCTGTACATAACACCATATGACCGTAATGCAACAAAATAAAATTATCTGCAAATGCGAGATATTATTTGTCTGCAAAAACAAACCGTATAATTTGGGTGAAGGGCATGTGCCATGTCAGCAGAAACAAGGAAACTTTTCTGGATTGCTTTTGTTAGCATCTGAAAAGAAACAATGCAACAAAAAAGTCAATGAGATGATTTTAATGAAAGAATGATTATGTAAAGTTTGCACACAAATAGAAGGTGGCTATGCCAATCGCAGAAAACAATTCGAAAGTGACGTACAGCATAGAAATTTGATGCTGCTGGTTTTCAATTTTCTACTTTTTCAAGAGAAAAGTTATCAGGATGCCATGTTTGTAGGTCATGAAGAAAACTTTAAGAACAGTGAGAAATGCAGAATGCAACTTGTTCAATTCATACACAAAATTTTCACTTTATCTCCACCTACAAGTAGTCAGACAAGCTAACTGAATAGAAGTGGACTAAGAAAATAGAGGTTGAGAAGCAGTAGATACCTTAGAATCCGAATTGAAGTTATTCGTTATTCGTGATAGAGCATCTAACATTACAGGAGATCCAGCTCCTTGTGCTGAATTAGATCCAACCTCCTCATGATCAAACAATGCAACCATTCTAACACCACTCTCATTTTCGAGGTCGCTCTCAGATGAAGTAGCATCAATCAATGCCTGGAATGAAATTACATTGTGATAAAGGGATGAAAAACAATGTGCATACCATTATTAGGTTCAACATTACATGATTTCAAATATTCCCCCATTTGGAATGAATAACACATAAATCGCATTTACATATTAGAGTTGAGAAACTTCAAAAGTAAACCTATAATTTTGCTAACTAGAAAATTAATAATAAAAAACCCCCACTAATACCTTCAGAGAACAAAAAGACATGCAAAGATTGTCAAGCCTTCCAGAAAAGATAAATTCCTTTGCAGCACCGGCTACTATACTTGGTTGAGTATCACATGCTTGCAACTCAAAATCGCATATTTGATCTGGTTGACAGCCGAGCTTATTTGCAATCATCTAGATACAAGAAAAGCAATGAAATTATTTATTTAAAAAAAAAACGTTCCATAATGTAGCTTACTGCACTTGATAAAGCTCGAGCTTAAAAACCATCAAACCTGCAGCAGAAGAGTATGATGCCTTGATTTGTCTATTGTCTTGTCAGCCGGACCATTTTTGGAAACCTCTTTATTGAGCTCCGCCTGTGAAAAGCAGTTCAACAGATTTAAAACAGAAACAAAGAAAAAAAAAATAATCCTGTGGAAACGAAGACAAAAAGAAAAATTGGTGTTCTATTCAGTCATTTTTAAAATAAGTATCATTTAAACAAGCGTATGTTATTCCCTTTTCAACAATTAAACATGTTCTATAATTCGAAAAAACAACCATGAATTGTCCAAGCTGAAGAACCAACCTGTTCAACTTGTACAATATGATTCATGTTATCAATAGTTCACTAAATAACTGGCACTACCGATTTGGTTTTGGTTTCCATAACAATATAAATTAATTACTAAATCGTGCAATATATTCATACGAAATTCTAGATTATTAGTTTCTAATCATGAAGTGGCATAACTGAGAAACAACTATCAGAACACCAATGCAGACATAAGTCAACCTTTACCCATTTCACTGGAATAAAAGTTTAAACTGTTGGGAGTGGTTGTCTGGTTGACACAAGTTCACCATAATAAATGAACTTAGGACATGGAAATGATAAAAGGTATAACTACAATCTGAAAAATAGCAAGCAACAAAGCTGGGTAAAAAATTACCTTAATTGATGTTGCGAGGACTGGTACAAGATGACTCTGTGTGTTGACCTTGAATCCATCATTAACACCCCTACTCACAAGACACAATAAGAAAGTAAATTTCTGTTCCTACAATACTAACAGAAATAGTAAGGAATCAAAATTCTTGAAGAGCGAAGCGTGTTAAATCCAGCAAAGCAGTTATCTACGCCAATTACAAGCATAAAGCACTTTGAGAATTCATCTAGGAAGCCCACCTGTCTAAGTGAATAGCCAGTGTAGGGATCCGCATTATAGGCTCTTCAATTCTAACTAGCTGATGTGAATAGGAAACAGAACCACCTTTCTCCTCTCTCGTCATCACCCTTCCTGCAATTGTCAAGTCGCGATCGAACCATGTATGCCACAAGCCACCTCCATAAGTTTGCACACCAACCTCCAGATAACCGGCTTTGTTTACCTGATCAATCCCACTAAGTCATTTGTTTTGCTTTTTTCAATCATAAACTATTGCAGGAACATTTTAGTTTAATGATAGAAAAAGTAATAACCTCGGAAACAGGCTTCAATTTTAGACAAGGGCTATCAGTATGTGCACCAACTATATGGAATCCATTGCCAGCAACATATCTAAACATACAAAAGATTAGTTGATAAACAACTAAAACATCATCTAATCACCATAGAAACATAAGATTTAAATCTTTTCTATTTAGTAATTAACAACAACCAAATAGCCAAGAAAGCATGGGCAGAGCTAGGTGTATGAGAGGGGAGTCAATTGACACCCAAAAAGTTTTGAGAAACTTTTTTAATATAGATTTCATAAGAAAAATGTATTAAAAATAGGCATTTGACACCATTTTGAAAAGAAATTGACACCGGTTTAAAAAATAATTGAGATCTTTTAAAAGAAATTGACACCCATTATTTGATTTCATCCACTTTTAATAAAACATTGGTTAACACAGAAAATTTTGACACTGTAAATTAAATTTACTAGCTCTGCCCCTGCAAGAAAGTGTTAACCATTCACAAATTAACTTCCAATGACCTTGGATTCTTTTGACAATCAAATTAAACCACAAAACTAAACAAATAAGTTTCTAAAGAACATAACAATCGTACTTTTTACCAATGGCAAAAGCAACAATGGTTGAATAATTCCTGGTGAAAAAGTATCTTTTCCCAGCTTCTAGTTTCCAATCTTCTCTCTCTAATACTTGTTCATACCCAACCTTTTGCAAACGTTTCTTTGCCTCATCTGCCATTAAAACAAACAAAAAAAATCAATAAAATCCAATTAGAGATTAATACACATGGATTATGATAGTAAATTACTTCGATTAAATGGGCTTGAACAAGTTGACTTCCACCAACAGAAAAACTAGAAGGAAAACATTACCGACGGCGTGGAAGGCAGTGGGAGAAGCGTTTAAGAAGCCGATGAAATCAGACACAACGGGGCTCACTTCAGTTTCCGCCATGCCTCTTCGTTCCTTCGATTCGATCTTAAACTTCGCTTAGGAATTTGTTTGTAGTTACTTCGGATTTTTCAGTATGCCCACTGCCCAGTGTATAAAATATATGGAATGGGAATCTGCTAATTCATATGAATCCAATATATGCTTTGGGCCAAGATCCAGTAACAGCCCTACCCTGATCACGTGGCCCAAGGATAAGGATAAAATAGCCGACATTTATTATCCGTACAACAACGTAAATAACATATATTCCCTAATGGCCAATGAAGCCCTACTATTTTCCCGTGAACACATGGCTGTCGGGTTAGGATCATATCCGGATCACTATAGCCACAGATACATCCTAGACATATTTGGATCACAATATCCACAAGCAGTCTTTTTCTGAGCTCACATAGCCAATCAAGTTACTCGAGATCACATAACCCTTCGAATTACTCGAGCTCACATAACCCTTCGAGTTACTCGAGCTCACACAGCCCCCGAGTTGTATTTCCATATCCTGATCACATAGCCCAATGATAGGTTTCTAGCGGCATCTAGATCACATAGCCCGTGGATACGTTGGATGTACTCGATCACATAGCCCGGAGTACACATCCCCTTATTTAAGTGCCCTTGCACTGACTCTAGGACATCCGAATTCCTAACCAAGACACATACGTTAACACATGCTCCCCCGGGCATCAATATATCTCACCGAGAGATAAGAGGCATCCAGCCAACCATTACCAATGCCCAAGGCCTGACTCGTTGATACAATAATTAATATATGTCTTTAGGATTCATTTACGCCTTTTTCGATAGATTATCTTATTACTCAAGTAACCGACTATATGGGCGTCCCTTCAGCACACTGCAATGACCCCGATCTTCTACGTAGCATTAACCGATCCATTACAGGTCTCTATGGGTGATTAAACAAAAGATCCACTCAATAATTACCAAGCCATTAGCCATTTATTTCACACACGGAGTTTAACCCTACATTTATCAGCTTTAGTATTCATTTTACACCCTAACATACCCCTAAGGCCCTTTACCTCGAATTATAAAACCCCCGAACGCGAACTTAACTTTTTTGGGCAGATTGCTCAGTGAGTATTGATACTCTAAGATGAGTATCGGTACTACCCTCTGGGTATCGATACTCTCCCACGAGTACCGATACGCTAATTAGGTTCAAAAAAATTAGACTCTAAGTCGTACCAATATGCTCCGTACCATACTGGTACGCATCATCGGTACTAGGATCGCCCCGTACTGATCCACCCCCGTGCATGTACTCTTACATACGTGTATCGATACGCTAAGCCTCTCTCAGGTAATGCAACAGTGCGTACCGGTACGCTAGAAACATTACTAGAATTCACCTTAGGCGAGGGGTACCGATACACGGAAAGGCATACCGGTACGCCTCTCACATTTTGGCTCCTTAAATACAAAGGAGCACTAATACGCAACCACCCTGTATCGATTCTCGAGCCCAGATTTCAAAACCTGAAGGTCGGGATTTCCTCAATCCAACCCTTAACCTACATGGTTAAGTCCCAAATCGATCCTACATGTTGTTGAGAGTATAATAGGTGGTTTTCTACCCATCTTACGCATTATCAACATCTCATCTTTGATTTACCATTAATGGGGCTTTAAAGCTCTAAAGACCTATCTCACATCCACAAACCATAAAACCAAGTAAGACATACATTTTAAGAGGCTCATGAAATATATGAGTAAAAAATGTACTGACCTCAAGCAAAGATTCACGAACAAAGCAGCAAACAAGTCTCTTCCATCTCTTTTTCCTTGCTCCAAGCTTTCAAACCCAACTCCCACCAAAGCTGGAGATATTCCTCTTGAAAGATAGATCTTTGGGTGTTGAACAACTCATCATTTAGCCACAATCCTGGATTCTCACCTACACTAACAAAATATCATCTTTACCTTGAGTTGGGTGGGTTCTTGAAGGAGAGAATAATAGAGAGAAAAAGGAGACATGATGACTTCATCCTCTATCCCCCAATGTAGAAAATAAAGAAGGCATCAACCTTTTACCTTCTCTTGGGAGGAAATTACCCTTTATTAAACCTTCCTCATCCAAACACAAGCCCAACACCCAAGCCCAACAAGACATGGAAGCCCATTAAGCTCAACATCTTGGCCCATCAAGGTTCGAACATTTAACCCAACGTGTCGGTCCAAGACTCGGGTCAACGCCCATTGTTGACTCGAAAATCTGGGTCGTTACATCGAATGTTGAGTAGGGAGCATACCTATAGACGTTGTGGATGTTTGTGTTTGGCTTGTTAGAATTGCTTTAAATGCTTATATGTTTGTGTCATGCATGCTTTTGATGATGTATGATGTTTAGGTATGTGTTGATGGTGTTTAGAATGAGCCAAATTGTCATATGTTGGACCTAGAGGTCATTACAGGCTTTCGCGTACCGGTACGGGTTCTATAGTGTCGGTATACGGGGTCTGGAGAGACTTTGTGCATCAAAAACTTATAAAGGGTATCAGTACGCCTAGCCACCGTATCGGTACTCCTTGAGGAAATTTTATATTTGTTTCAGTACATGGGATCCCGTACCGGTACGCCTCTTAGCTACAGGAGTTTAGATTTTGAAATATTTTCTTAAGGTATTGGTACGGGGTATCACCATATCGGTACGGGTTTGCTCGACATACTATATCGATACGGATCAACGTGTATCGGTAAGAGTAGCTGTTAAGTTTTTTAAGCCGTATCGGTATGAGTTGTCTTGTATTGGTACGTAGTGTAATATTTTATGCTTTTGTCTGTTGAGGTTTAAAAACTGTGCAGTTTGGTCCCTGAATGTTAAGTTTGCAATTAAATTAGCTCGGATGGTTGTTTTGAGCTGGAATTTAACATGTGAGCATGAAATCGAATTAATGAAGGATTGGTAACTTGGATTTTAATTAAGTCCCTATAATTTGTGGAAATTACATTTTGGTCTCGAAAGTGCATGTTTGAGCAATTGAAACCTGTTTTGAGATCTGTTCGCATTGTAGCGTATTCGCTATTGCATGTTCACCACAAGATCTAAATTGATGCATTTAGATAAGATAAAAAGAAAAAATGGAATCAATTTAGTTTATTAGCTCGAGTTTGCTTCGACAAGCCTAATGTGACATTTTTAGCTCGGTTTCGGCTAGACCGAGTTAAGGGGGTTACAGGTCCAATGTGTGATAAAACTTAAAAAAATGGACATCATTATCCAATAAGCACACAGATTCTCTCTTAATTGTTTATTAACTTTTATTTATTGACTTTAGTTTTTACTAATTGTTTATTGACTCATTTCAGGTGTTAAGCTACACGTGCTGGTGGAGAAAGGTATCAGGTTCATGTTGGCCTTGGGCACCAACATGTTATGGATCTTGTACAACATACATGTTCATACAAAAATAGGACCTCACTGGCATCCCTTGTGTCCATATTGTCTTAGACATTCAAGAAACCAATAGACGCATTGAAATGTATGTAAATGAGTGCTAAAATAAAAGCACTCAAATTGCCATTTATTCCAACATCATTTCACCTATGAAAGATATTGCTTGTCACTAACTTATTAATTTCTTTAACTATTTATTTTTTCAGCTTATGTGATTTATAGTTTTTTTTAATTTTAAACAGGTTCTGAACAATGGGCTCCAATATCTGACATGGAACTGATATTGCCACCAACTATTAGGAGGCCACCAGGAAGGCCAACTAAAAAGAGGGGAAAAAGTTAATGAATTTAGCAATTCTAAGCTGATTAAGAGTGGGCAACATGCCAACTACACCAAGTGTGGTAAGCCTGGTCACAACAAACGGACCTGCAGAGGTGAGGTTGGTGCAAACCAGCCTATAAGAAGACCCACTCCATCCAACCAGACACAACCTCGATGGTATCATTTATCATCCCACCAGCAACAACCTGAAAGCCATCATTCATCATCTCACTAAAAGCAACCTGAAAGTTATCCTTCATCATTTCACCAGTAGCAGCAACCTCGAAGGTAAAAATTACAAACAAAAAGACCTCTGGCTCCACCAACTACTATTAGATAAATGCCTAATGTGCCTTCAAGTCAACAATAAACTGTTTCCAACCCTCCAAATCAAGAATCACAAGCTTCAACTAGTGATTGAAGCTGCACAACTGAAGCTGACTTATTTTGTGAATGGCATAATTTTATGACTCATTTTTGTGATGTCCATTATAAATGACATTTATTTTGTGAACTGTATTGAATCTGTCTAGGTATTTTTTTAAGGATGGCAACACCCGCCCCGCCCTGATCTATTAACCCCTAAACCCGACCTCGCCCCGGGATTAAAATATTAATTTACCCGCCTCGCCCCGCCCCGCCCCGATCTATAAACCCTTAAACCCGACCCAGACCAGACCTGGCCCAAAAATTTTAAAAATATATTAAATTTTGTCGATGATAAATGTTAGATCCGATCAAACCACCATTACATTCAGGAAATATAAATTTCACAGACTTTAAAACTATATAAAAAATAAAATAAAATCAATTAAATTACTCACATAAAAAATACATATTTAAAAAAAATAAAATCAAACCATTGACCTTCAGAATCAGATATGTTAAAATTTGAACAATATTTAACAAAAATTTACAATAAACACAAACTAAAAAAAAATAGCTTGAAACCCCTAAAAGTGGTTATATATAGTGGTATTTTTATAAATATAATAAAAATAATAAAAAATATATCGGGGCAGGGTGGGACGAGAAATTTCCATCTCATGCCCGAACTCGCCCCGACCCGACTTAATATTTTTCAATACCCGCCCCGTCCTGATCCCCAAAAATTATAGGAAAAAACTTGATCGGTTCGGAGCACACCAGGTCAGGTATTTTTGCCATCCCTAATTTTTTTGTGATGTCCAGGAAAAGCTCTTTTGTGAAATTGTTGAATTAGGTCATTATTTTGTAGCTGATTTTATGGTTTATCTGCTTACAAACTACTTTTGTGAACTTATGTTGCTTACAATTGAATGCAAAAAAAAAACTTGTTTACTTATTTTGTGAACTTATCATGTAACAGATTTTATTAAACAATTGAATACAAAATGCTTCACATTTTATTGAAAAAAAATGCTTACAATTTTTATTGAACTGGCCAAAACATTGCTTCAAGAAGCTTCAATTACATTAAACAACCTTAAACAAAAGCTCATAAATAACTATCTTCAAAGCATACAAGCTTTACCAAGCTTCATGAACCCTAACAATACTTCAACATCCAGTCATCACAATCATTAAATTACTTCAAAAGACACGCAATCATCACACACAACCAACATATTCGCTCTAGGAATCTTGCTCTCTCCATTTTTTTCACCTTCTTAAGAGCCTAGAAATGATCATTCTTGCACGCAGGTTGACAGTAGCATCGTACCAAGCAAAAAAAAAAACCACAGCCTCTCTCATTCTCATAATTTTATACCCAAAAAATTTTCTACCTAAGTTCTCATCAGTCCAAGCAGTGATCGGATCAGCTCGTTGTCTACAACGACAAATGGGTACTTCATTCTTTGCTTCAATCTTCTTCTTTTACTTTGTCTTTCTCTTTTTCTTTTCTTCTTTTACAAAAGAAAAAAATTAATGTTAAAGAAAAAAGGGATTTCAAGATTTTATTAGGGGGAGGGAGCCCTTATACTATTATTTGTTTTATATGCTGCTTTATCCACGTGGAATACATTTTATTTTTTCAGTTGCCATATCAGAAAGCCATCAACGTTTAACGGCAACAAACAGTTGAGTGATCAAAAATTTACACTATGAAAATGTAAGTGACTTTAGTGGTCGTTTTTTAAAATCGATGATTAAAATTGTACTGGGGAGAAATATAAGTGACCATTCCAATAGTTAACCCATAAAGTTATTATAAAAGTTGGAGTTCCAACATTTTTAAACAAAAACATAACGCTAAAATATTCAATATAGAATTACATACCAATAACATAGTAAGTGTCCTATGAAATTCAATGTCCAATTGCCTACTGAAGTCAAATAAATATTGTACTAAAAAAATATGAAATGACTGATTTTTTTAGATAAGCGTTAATCCAAGAACAATATAATAATAAAATATAAATCTTGTATTAAAATACTAAATTAAACATAACATAAAATAGATACGAAATATTTAAAACAATATTAAGATTGTTTACTTCTAGTAGACATGAAACCGATTAGGAAGAAACGAGTTGATGCCTTAGACTACATAATTTTTAAGACAGATCTGGTCACTCATGTGCTGTTTGAGAACTCGGTAATCTGTCTCCTAGAATACAACAACTAGATTATCAACTACAGTAGTACGGCCACATATCACAATACAATTTGTGTTTAAACCTAGTATGTTTACAAGGTATTTATTGGGGTTTCACATATGAAAAAATATTGGAAATAATTCTGAAAATTAAAGGCCAAAATATCGAAAAATAAAGGTTTTAATATTCGTGATTTGCAAGATATTTTCAAAATAATATTCGGATTAAAGGAGTCATGGGCTAAAAATATTCAGAGACCATTGGAATACCCAACCGGTTTGAACATTCATATCGCCCACGTCATGGGGTACCCCAACGAGCTTGAATTTGCGCACAAGGCACAATTTCAACCCAAATCATTTAATGTTTACCAAGTGGGTTGGTTATATAAACACTTCTTATACTTATATCCCATGAATGTGAGATATGGGTTTCTTATTTTTCCTTACACAATTCACAAGTAGTCTTCTTATACTCAACCGTTTTGAATATGTGAGATATCGTTGTAAAAGTCATAAAGTAGAATATGAAACCATAATATCATGATTCGAATATCCACCTACAAAAATTTTAAATTATCACAAATTTTCCAATATTTATTTTTTGCTCAGCCGAATATAAAATTTTATTAATAACCCAAATGGTTTTTTTAATAGTCTAAGATAATTACAATGTAATATTTGTTCATACATATTTTTACCCCTTTGAAATACACACACTTTGAAGATAAAGTGATTGAACCCAAATGGTTATACTAACTAAAAAGGTTAGAGAAACATACAACCACAACAGCAGCACACCAAAAACACATCACGTATAACCAAACAAACACCTCAACAGAGGGAAAACATAAGTATGATCATAGGCCACATGACTATGGGAGCACTATACCAGACGCATGAACAATATTAACACCAAAACTACAGTCCCAGAACCAAGAAAAATGCCAAATCTGAGGATCCCATATCGACCCCCATGGCAAACTAGAAGACCCCATACATAGCAACTGCTGAAATGAAAACACTAGGGCTTTGCTTGGTAGAGAGAAAAGAAAATTAGAAGGATAGAAAATTGAAGTGATGGAAAAATAAAAGGATGGAAAATATATTTTTTCTTTCCATCGATATGCTTGGTTGAGAGGATGAAAAACTAGAAATAAAACAATTCTATTGTTTGATAAAATAGAAAAGTGAGAGGAAAGAAAATTAAGCTTTGAAAAGTATAATTTATTTTTAATTTTTCTAATTTAGTAGAATGTTTTTAATATGATTATTTTTATTCAATTTAGTCCCTAAAAATTTTTATTTCATCTAAAATTGACCCCTATTTGTTTCTAATTTTTATAATTTAATCTAATATTTTTAATATAGCTTTATTTTTGTTCAATTTAATCCCTAAATTTTTTATTTAATTCAAAATTGACCTATATATTTCTATTTTTTATAAGTGAGTCCAATATTTTTAATATGTTTTTATTTTTGTTCAGTTTAGTCCCTAAATTTTTTATTTAATCAGAAATTGACCTCTATTTATTTATAATTTTTATAATTTAGTCTAATATTTTCATAATTTAATCTCGAGAGTTTTAATATCAATGCAACACTTAATGCCCGGTACAAACGAATCCAACCCGAATATCGAATGCTACAAATGGCCAATTTGTAGCCTAAAAACATATTTAAAAAACAAGCATATTCTATTACACGAAAGTAAACAACCAACATGAACATAAAGAGGAAACAATTAACTAAAGTCACTCAAGAAAATAAACCTTTAAAAACTTTAGAAAAAATAAAGGATTTAACAAAAATGCATTTTGGTAATTTTACTAGATTTAAACTAAAAAAACATTCAAAACTTAAATAAAATTTTAATATAAGTAGAAACTTCTTATACATTTGTTTTGCTAATAAAAAAAAGTTCAAATCGAAGTAAATTTAACCGAATTGAGGTTTAAGGACTAAAATGTAAATAATTCATAAGTTGAATTTTAAGTTAAAAATTTAGTTTCAGGTCCGTTTTAGACTCATTAATTCCAATTAGACTTAATGGTAAATTCTTGTTGAAATCAAATTTGAAATAGAGTGTTAATTGTAAAAATAAGTAGTTTATGGGACATTTTGAAAATATTCATAAAATACAGGGGCTAGTTTTTCAAAAATTTAAATTAAACCTTTATTTATGAAATCAATATCAACATTGACATATAGACGAAGTTTCAGGTTAATCCAAACTAAAACAAGTTCTTAATTGAATTATAAAATTAGTGACTAAAACGTAAAGTTTGCAATTATAAGGTATTGGATTAAATTATAAAACAGAAATAAATAGAGGCCAATTCCAAATTAAATAGAATTTGAGGGATTAAATTGAACAAAACTAAAACCATAGTAAAAATATTAGATAAAATTATAAAAATTAAAAACAAATATGAGTCAATTTGGATTAAATAAATATTTTATGGACTAAAGTGAATAAAATATTATTATATTAATAATATTGACTTTAATAATAAAATTTAAAACAAATAACGATAAATTTTAGATTAAATAAAAATTTTAGGGACTAAATTGAACAAAAATAAATTCATAATAAAAATATTGGATGAAACTATTTTAAATATAATTTGATAATTTTATTATTAAAGTACAATAGTTTTGATAATTTTATTATTAAAACAAGTTTCTTTTTTTCTTTCAAATTAGCTCTTTTGAATATTCAATTGGCCGTCGATTAATATTTTGTTGATATGATATCACAATGTTAATGAAAATAAACAAACGTTGAGGGTCTTTTTTGCTATTATGTTTTTTTTTATTCTTGATTTATAATTTTAGTTTGAATTGTGAGCTCATTTTATAGTATTAATTGTTTATATAAAATGGTGTTATTTGAACGATTATAAAAAATAAAAAATAAAAAATAAAATTGAAATAAAAAATAAACTTACAAGCACGAGTTTAAAACTAATAAATACTAGGTTTTGTTGCACTCACAAAATGATTATAAGTAGAGTGATAAAGATTTGTATATATGTATAACGATTTTGTATTAAATCATTAAGTAATGGTTTTTAATTGTTTTATTCAATCATTGAGTGGTTCAAGTGGAAAAATGAACGTCATTATCCCTATGAGACACGGGTTTTGAACATCTTGTCTTTATGGTGTGTGTGCGTTTTCAAATAACTAAGAGTAAAAGAACCAATATTATCATGTAAGGAAAATTCTACACCGCTTGAAGAACACCACTGAACACCACTAACGATGAATAACGCTGAACACCATTAAATTAATTAATAAAGATTAAAAATCTCAAGGACTAAACATATAATTATAAACTATTTAAAATAAAATATTAATTAAATTATTCTCCATATATATAATTTTTGTTAATCTTTTTTTAAAAAAATAATTGAATCAAATACCAACCACTAAACCCTAAACCCTAAACCTAAACACTAAAGCCTAAATCCAATATTTGAATTTAGGGTTTAGGGTTTAGTGTTTTGGGTTTTAGGTTTTAGTTTTGGGTATAGGGTTCAGGGTTTAGGATTTAGGTTTTTTATTTTTTAAATTGACTAAAGTTGGTATTTGATCAAGTTATTTTCAAAAAAGATTAAAAATATTATATATATATATATATAGAAAATAATTTAATTAATATTTTATTTTAAATAATTTATAATTATATGTCTAAATAATTTATAATTGTATGTTGAGTCCTTTAGATTTTTAATCTTTATTAATTAATTTAATAATGTTCAGCGGTGTTCATCGTTAGTGGTGTTTATCGGTGTTCGTTGAGCGTGGTAGACTCATTTATCATGTAATCACATCGGAATGTTCAAAAGATTATAAATCAAGAGTGAACTAAAGATATATTAGCAAGAAAGTCTTCAACATTTACTTGTTTTTCAATTGTACCCTTAATATTATAATGCCACGCCAACAAAAAAATAAACTGTTCATTGATATAAAAAATTATTTATAAAAACACTTAAAACAATACTGTATATAATAAAGAGAGATCCACTTACATTAGCCCAAAACTAATTTTACAATTTTTTCTATATCGGTTATATATATAATTTACTAGTTTATTTTTTTAATAGTCTTAAGGTAATTATAATATATATGTTCATATATATTCTTAACTTTTTACAGTACATTTAAACTTTACAGACAAAATAATTTAGACTCAAATTCTTTAAAATGAATATCATTTTTTTTCATTATAAATACTTGTTGGGTTTAATTCGCTAGTACATTCCATATCTCTATTATGTTGATATGATCGCATTTATTAACATATATCACTGTTGAATATAAAATAATAATTAATCAAGTCTTATCATCCACGGGAATAAATCAAAAATTTAAGGCGTTAGAGTACCATACGTTTTTTAATCTTTAAAAGAAAATCAATTAAGTATATGAATTTTTGTATTTAATTAAGTTATTGAATCAATAAATTAATTTAATTAATTTCTCTGACCATCAATTTTTTGATAATATTTTTAAATATTAATGTTACACGACACACTACAGTTTTATCATGTGGTATCACAATTTTTTTAGAAAACTATTTTTTCATAAATTTTTTTAAAACTTTTAAAACTTTTTTCAATAAAATAAAAAAAATTGAAATTGCCTAGTGATAACATTTTAACATGTCACGTTACTCTAATTGATTTAAAAATTATTAAATTTAATTGTTAAAATTAGTCAAAATAATAAATTGATAAAATTTTAAAATATATTAACTTTATTATACATGGAAAAATTCATAAACTTCGTTGATATTTGCAAAATTCAAAAATTTATTATTTCCTTACACCAAAATTTAACGATCAAATTCCTAAAATATCAAACCTATAACTATAGGTTGATTCATTCGTGCCCTAATATTTTTTTATAGTAAAATTATATAAAACGAGTAACGATGTTGTTTTCTTCGACCATTGTGCAAATAAAGCAGCATGAACCTGATTCCAATGGTCTAGATTTGGTGTGACAGTGGTGCCTACTTCAACCACGTGTCCAACACCCCACAAAACTTTCCCAACTTAGGCTAAGTTCAAATAATTTGGAACATTGGGCCATGTGCTTTCCATTTTAATATTCTAACTGAGGTTTCTAGTTCCCACTGTCGTGGACATTTCCTACTGGCTTAATTGCCTTATCCAACCATATCCTAATATTTTATTTAAACCTTGAATTAATGCAAGAATGCGACATGATCAATGTCAGCTTAGTCATAGATTTGGGTGTGACACAATTTATAATACTAATACCTTCTAGAAATACAAAAGAGATGCATACCTACTGACTTCAAGTGGTTTTCAATGTTTAAAATGAGCTTCTTGCTTCAATATATATTTTATCTCCACTGTAATAAAAAGAAATTAATATCACAACCTAAATGGTACTAATTCAATTATTAAAAATCTGAATAATTTAATAATAATTATTAAACGGCACATTGCACTCCCAAAGTGTGAACGTGAGTTCAAACTTTGGAGACGACATTGCTGAAAATGACAGTCTCGCACCCTGAACATGGACCATAAGATAGACATGCATATTACCAAAAAATATGAATAATTTATTTGCACTATTAATTTAATTCATGTTTGTTAGTGGTCACGTAAAATTTTATCTTGTTTGGGTTGTTTGACGATACAATCTGTAGCGAATCATTATTTTTAAAAATAAACGTTTGGAAATTTCATCTAGTTCGTGTTTTGATAATTTTCATGAACTCATCCTACAATGAACCGTAAAATTTTTCTTTGGTGCAAAAAAGAAGTGTCTAATTTAACTGGAGCAACGTTTATATTTTCTTTTTAGATTTAGTATCTTCTTTGTTGTTGTTTATAGATGTTTTAAAACCTCTATTAAATTATGTTTTGTTTTACTTTTGTTTATCAATAAAGCAGTCCGATTGATATGTAAAAAATATAAAAATTATTCAAATTATTTAATTAAAATTAAAAATATAAAGTAATTGTATAATTTAGTTTTTATATAATATAAAAATAATATTCCACCCAGTAGAACTGTCCACTATGATACAACTTTTCATCAATAATTTATTTTTGAAACTATCATTAATTTAAATATATAAAATATTTTACACCCACATATGGGTTTGATTATTATATTATATTCATGTTTACTAAATCATTAATTTTTTTAGAGTTAGTTGTAAAACATGTCCTAATTTTTCATTCTAAATTAGTCTATAGTTATTAAAAAAATAGTCCATAAACTTTAAAATATTCTAATTTCATTTTAAATTATAACTCTCATTTAAATTGGTTTCTAAATTTTTGAATATTTATATTTCATCCCCAAAATATAACCCTCATTATAAATTAATCCCCAAACATTTAAACATTCTAATTTAATCATTAAATTATTATTTATGTCACATCATGTTATTACATAATACACATAATTATTTACATGTCAGATAATAATTTTTGTAATGATTTTATTAATATGAGATGTGATTAACATATACTGATAATTTTGAGATAAAATTAGATTATTCAAAAATTTGTGAACTAAAATAAAATGAGAGCCGTAGTTTGTGGATGGAACTAGAAAATTCAAAAATTGGAGGGGTCATTTTAGAATGAGAACATAGTTTGAGGATACAATCAGAACATTCAAAAAATTTAAAATAAATTTGCCAACAAGTGTTGGGACACGAGTTCAAACCTTGGAGACAACATTGCTGATAGGGGCAGTCTCGCACCCGAAATATATACCGTAAGATGGACATCTATATTACTAAAAAAATAAAATAAAATTAAAATGAGATTCATGGTTTAAAATGATTTTTTTACCAAAAGTTTAAAGCGTGTGGTACAATTAAAATTGAAGTTTATCTTTCAGAAAAAATAAAATTGAAGTTTAAATAGTTAAAATCTTATTATTATTATTATTATTATTATTATTATTATTATTATTATTAATAATAAAAAAATTAAGTGCACAAACCAATGTACCCTCCGTCCCCGAATACTCGATGGTGTTATTAACTGCAAATCGATTATTATTTTTTTATTAAATAAAAATATAATATATTTTTATATCAAAATTTAAATTCATACAAAATAAAATAATATAAATATTTTTAACTACTTAATCAATTAGTAGATTTTAAATAGATTGTTATTTGATCACTAGATAAGAAAAAAGCAACAATATGCACTGTTTGGACGAATATATATATTCTGGGTCATAGACTCATAGTAAAATAAATATTATTTGTTTTGAAGATGTCATCCATTATCCATATCCTTAGATTATATGCCCACTTTGGTATTGTCAATTCCCTTAATTGCTGGCCAAACAAGACTTTGAAATTAACAAAATTGTACTTTTCACAAAAACCACAATACGAAGAAATTAAGAATCTTTTGCATGTCAAAAAATAATTATTATTTGTTTGTTTTTAAATAATTTTAAAGTAATTATAAGATCATGTATGTTCATATTTTTTTAACTTTTTAATAATGTATACATATTTTACAGATAAAGCTACTCGAGCTTAAATTTTTTAAGATGAACATTATTATTTTTCACTAAAATTATCTGTTCGGGTTCAAAACTATTAATTATATACGCCAACTAAACATCAAAATCTTAATTTTAGTCAAATATCTAGCAATATACCAAATTATCTTACATTTCGATAAATTTTTTCTTGATGTAACTTTATAACTTTTTAAACCAAACTTCCTCTAAAAATCATGTTGTAAATGCATCCAATTTTTTTTCGATTTTAGAGATCCATTAATTAATAGGGTGATAAAAGATATTTATGTTGTCTCATTTTATGTGTCCGAATTACAATATTTATCTTGAGAATATAATATCTCTCTACTTAATATTTTTTAAATTGTTTATTTGGTCGGTGCAATAAATTTTCATCAAATTTCTTAAAATTTCTACACATTTTAATTAGATCATCCAAAAATTAGTACCAAGATCCACCGATGTCTCTATCTATAGTTTCTCCAAACAGTTATGCATATCTTTATATATCAATTATTCTCTTTCTATTTTCAAATAAATTATTTTGGTCAGAAAATTATTGAACAATTTAGAATTTTATTTATTTATTTATTTTGCTCAGAACGTATGGTTTTATTAGAATAATCATACAATACAAATCGATCAATGCTTCGTTAAACCTCCTAAACCTAATTAAAGGAAAAGAGCACATAGGTAGATTGGAGACAAAGGAAGAGAGGACCATAAATCCAAAAGTAAAGCAAAAACAACACCACCCATGCCCACAGCCAACACTCACAAACATCAGCACAAACCAATCAGCAATCCGCCACTCAACACACCCTCAAGTCCACAATGCCCTCCTGGATCACGGCAACCTGCCGCCACAATAGTCCCACGCGACATGTACACAACAAACGCACCAGGCAGCTATAAAAACGCAGCCGCGACAGACCAAATCACATGATAGCCTGAAAGATCAATGACCGATCCACACCATCCTTAGCCAAAACATCGGCAACCCCATTCGCCTCCTGAAATACATGAACAAAACAAACATCGCTCATCTCCGCAGAAGTCATATCAATATCCACAAAGACCTTCCATAATTTCCAAGGTCGTCTATCCAATTGCGATATCCATCCAAGAGCAATTTTAGAATCCGATTTCACAACCAAGCGAACCGTCTCTTCTATTGCGAACGCCCAAACATAGCAAGCACAAATACAATTACACGAAACTCAGCCTCATTCGAATCCATTATACCCAACGGACCGGAGAAAAGAGCTAAGATTTTACACGCATCATCCCATAACACACCCTCAAAGCCTGCCGGCCCCGGCTTGTCATGAAGAGACCCATCAATATTGAACTTAACACTACCCGACAAAAGAGGAATCCAACATACGCCTATACAACTAATCGAACCACCATGCGGCACACTACATAAGCGATGGCATTTCCATCATTGTGCCTTGTCCATTAATTCCAAATTCGGTGAAACCCGAATCTAAAACAACGATCTCAGCTTAACTATCCATCGCCATCCGCTTTTCGTTAAAGAATCTCGTTCTGACCAAGCCACAGCGACCAAAGTAGTTCAGCCACACTCCCTATCCACATTAATGAACCATGCTGTAAAACACACAATGTAAGTCATCACCATCTCTTGCAATGTGTGCAGAAACATCAAACAAATATCCCACCACCTTACAAAGCAGTCTCATACCCTACTCACCTCAGGATACGAGAATACGATGTGATCCACCACCTTATTCTCCTCGCCACACCACACGCACGGTCCTTGCCCCTCCTACAATGCCATACCTTGCTATCTCAAGAAGGCAAATGTTGGCAGTCGTTCAAGCCACACAAGCCACAAGAATGTTTGAATCTTTGGCGGGATAAGCACTTTCTAAACAAAGCCTAAATCGCTCAATGTCGCACCAACATTGTCTAACATCAGCTTAATTGTTAAAATACAGACTAAAAAATTACCTCTCGAATCCAATTTCCACATAAGCCGTTCATGTACTCTAATATGCAACCAAAATAGAAGCACAAGTGTCCACAATTCCTGAAGAGATTGATGCTCAAAGCTTTGAAGCGCTTGCCAAAAAAATCTATCCCAATTGAAATGATCAAAAGACCCAAACTTAGTATAATCCTGAACCAAAGCTAACTTATTCACAGTAATAGAGAATAGCCATGGGAAAACGTCCTTCAAATGATCATCTAAACACCACAGATCAAGCTAAAATAAGACCATATCCCCTGACCCAATTTTTCAACTAAAGCTTGCCATATCAAAGCATGATCCCACCTACGACTGCAATGTGATGCTCACAATCTGTTTCTAAATCGAGGATATCGCATGCATCATATGCGTATTAAAGTGCCAACGCGGGACTGTTTCACCATATTTTGTCGTGAGCACCGCTCGCCATAGAGAAGAAAATTTTGTGGCGTAGTGCCATGCCCATTTTGATAACAAAGCCATGTTCTGAATCCGTAAGTCCACCACTTCCAAACCCCCTAAACAACAAGGACGACACACCATACTCCAACCAACACGACACATTTTTCTCTTCATGTCTACACCACCCCAAAGAAAAGCTCTGCGGATCCTATCAATTTTTGCTATCACTCTCTTGGGTACCACAAAAAACCCTACATAATAAACCGGGAGCAAAGACAAGACTAAATTCACAAGTCACTCTAGCCGCAAAAGACATCGAAGAACATTTCTATCCAGCCAATTTGCATTGAAATCTAGCGATCACTGGATCTCATATCTCCTTGCTTCTTGGATTCACCCCTAACGGCAATCCTAAATAAACAAACGGTAACTCATCTTGTTGACAATGCAACACCTCGGCAACTTGATCAAGTAAGGCCGAGTCTGCCCTAAACGCAAAGAGAGAAGACTTTTGGAAATTAATTTTCAAGCTCGAAGATGCCTCAAAATAATGTAACAACCATTGCACACTACGAGCCACTTTTAACGATGCTTTGAAAAATAAAATAGTGTCGTCCACGAACTACAAATGAGAGATCGATAACATCGTAGTCACATTAATTCCATTAATAATGATAGCCTCTCGTATTCTCTAATAACATATGTAAAGCCCCTGTGATAATCACAAACAACAACAGCGATAGAGGGTCACCTTGCCGTAATCCGCGTTCCATACCAAATTCTTTCATAGTAGACCCATTAAACAAAATAGCCAATTTTGCCATCGACACACATTCTTGTATCCACTCACACCAAACATTATCGAAACCTATTCGAATCATTAAATCATTCAAAAAAGACCATCGAACACAATCGTAGACTTTAGCAAAATCCAGTTTTAATATAAAACCCGCCTATCGAGAGCTTGTTTTACGCAGTGAATGGATAATTTCATTTTCCAACAACACCATCTACAATTTGTCATCCCCGTACAAAAGTCGTCCGAGTTTCGCTGATAACATCATCCAACACAGCCTCTAAGCGACTAGCCAACACCTTCGCCAATATTTTATATACGGAATTCAGTAAACTAATAGGTCAAAAATCACCAAGCACTCTCGGATTATCTTTTTTTTGGAAGTAAAACTAGAAAAGTGGAGTTTGAACCCTTCGGTAACCGGTCTGTTGCATGGAATTGCATCATAAAATTCATTACATCCCTTTTGATGAACTCCCATCTTTTTCGAAAGAACTCAAAGCTGAACTCATCCAGACCCGGTGCCTTTGAACCTTCACAACTATAAAGTGATATTTAAACTCCTGAACTATAAAGTGCCGTAGCCTACCCACATCAGTTTTCCAATGCACGTTAATTTGTAACCCTGATATAGTATTTCGCAACGCCCTAACTTTCGTTGTCCTATAGAAATATGTTGTGTTACGATCACCCAACTTTAACCATGTAGCTCATGATTTTTATCTCTACAATACTTCTTTCTGACGAATCACTCTCTATAATTCTTGCATCTATTGACGATGTTGGTCTAACAATTCTTCAAGCATATTATCAGGTCCTGCAACCACATCTATCCCCTCAATTTTTTGTTGTAGGTCCGAGATTGATTTTTCCACATCACCAAATTCACTACGATTCCACACACGTAAAAATTGTTTCAAAAGGTACAATTTCTCAACTACACCTACTTGTTCATTTTGCTCAGAAATCTGCTGTCACTCTCTCGACATATTGGTCAAATTAACTTTAGAATCCAACCAACAATTCACAAAATAAAATGGCCGAGGACCTCAATATTTATCATCTCCCACCAACACTAACGGTGCATAATCCGATATCGAACGATGTAAATTTAGCTGCTGTAAATGTTGAAAGCGGTCCACCCAAAGTGGTGACACCAAAAACCTATCAAGTCTACTACATCTATTCCCCGAGCTGAACCATGTAAATTGTTTCCTTTAAAGCGGTAAGTCAACCAGTCCTGCCTCATTAATAAAATTACAAAAAATCTTCTATCCCATAAGAGACTGAGACACAACTTGACCTCTCAGAAGGCCAATGAACAATATTGAAGTCACCTCCCACACACTACGATACTCCCTCATGTAATCTTATAAATACCCAAATGTCCACCTATAACATTCTTTGTTCCTCGAGACCACATGGCGCATAGACTCTAATAATGCCATACGAAAAATTATCCTGCAACCAAAGTCCCTGCATCGCCACAAAGCTGCGTAACACATGTGACAACTCTAAGCAAAAATAAGTATTATTCCACATAATAATACCTTCAGAAGGTGAAAAAACAAAAGAAACAGTGTCTAAAGACCACAAATTACCAACCATACTTACCGACACCTCTTTAAAGTTTGATTCTTACAATAGTACCATGTCACAACGTTGTTGTCGAAGAACATCACGCACCCCTCTTATTTTGGTCACATTCCCCAAACCACGCGTATTCTACAACATGATCCTCGTCACTCACACGATCCTTCTACTATCCCCAATGATTCGAGAAATATTGTGAATGATGTCTTCCTCTCGCCCAAAGGGGCTAACCCCTACCAACTGACCCAATTTAATCGTAGTCGCAGTCTCCCTCAAAATCTTACTCTGCCGATTCTGACTATCCGAAGCAATTGGAGGATCACCCTCAACACCCTCCTTACTCTCCTGTCTTGGTGTTTATTTACGAGGCCTGCCTCATTTCTTCTTACCCGTTACCTCGGTCAAGGCACACTGTTGCACTGGCACAACATTTTCATCCACCAACACCTTCTCTGATTGCTGTAAGATAGAATCCCTAAAAGTTTGGATTTCAAACATTTTTTTTTGTTTCCAGCAAGGGAGAGTTATAATTTGGGTAAAACTCTTCTACCGTCTTATCCCCTACAGACAAAGGATCCAACTCAGCTTTTATCCACCACTGCGATCACTACTAAATTCATCTCCTGAGATTACAGCTCCAGTTGCCTAGCAAGCTCGCGTTCTGCCAAATCAAACTCCCCCGTAACATGTCCACTCTGCGTTCCACAATCCTAGCCAACTCATCTAGCCTAACCACCTTAGAAACAACCTGACTAACCTGTGCTTCTCATAACAAATTTTCTTGCCACCGCACCTTAGGGACCTAGCATTTGCATCGTGCATTGTGTCAAGGCCATCCCTTATTATATTACGACCCTGCCTTGACAAGCCCGTTCATTACCGAGCAATGGTGGACCGAGTGATGATATGAGCAGTCCCTAAGGAGCTACCAAGTCAAGGATGCAAGTTGAGAAGCTTTAGGAAGACGATGAAGGCCCTATCCAGAAAGTGTCCTCATTTGGGACGAAGTAACGTCTACTCACGACATTCCTGGTAAGTTTATTTAGCTCTTTAGGAGGAAGTGGTGCAGTGTCGGGTCTCCACCATCCCCCCCCGCCTGGGCTAGCGACCGAGCTTCCTTGGTGTAGCGACCTACTCCTAGGCCTATGTGGGGCCTAGGTGTGCGGCGAGTGGGGCCTAGTGGTTGGCGCCCGTCTCCCGGAGAAATACCTAGGGACGGTTTGGGGCCATAGGGCCCCATATCGCGCTTTGTGGCTGAAGTCACGAGGTTGGAGTGCAGCTATCGCTAGGCCTGCGGGATTCGAAACTCTAAAGCCTTAGGGCCTTGTGACCCGAGAAGGCTAGACCGAGATAACTCCTTGGACAATGAGGCATGAGGAAGGCTGACTTGTCCGGGTAACACCCATTTCAAGTGCCGTCGTGACGGCTTGCCAACCGAGCAAAGGGGGCTGTCCGTGACACGTGGTATCGAGCAAGAATACGATGGACAATGTACTCATGTGATGGTGGCGTTTGGCTATGGCTTTTGATACAGTGGTGCGTATTTGTTAACCAGACGCCATAGTGCTCATGTACCAACTGGAACACTATGATGCTTTATTTAGTGGCTGTGGTGCTTGGTGACGCCAGACGGATGCGTAGCAAAAATGAGAGTTGGACTATTTGTGGATCAGTTGGTCTCACGCCAAGCGCTCCCACGGGTGGAGTAGGCAGGGTGGATCATCATGACAGGAAAAAAAAAGAGAGAGACTACTTTTTTTTCACGCGCAGAGGCGCTGAATTGTGCATTCTACGCCAAGCGCTCCGGTGAATGGAGTAGGCAGGGTCGAATGATAGTAAACCAAGCGCTCTTTGGACTGGAGTAGGCAGGGTGGGGGACTACGCCAAGCGTTCCCATGTGGGGAGTAGGCAGGGTGGTCTAATCCTACGCCAAGCGCTTCTCTTCAAGGAGTAGGCGGGATGGTGTAATGTCACGCCAAGCGCATCCATTAGTGGAGTAGGCGGTGTGGTCTAGTTTCACGCCGAGCGCCCTGTGAGGGTAGGCAGGGTGGCTAGAACCTACGCCAAGCGCTTCCGCGAGTGGGGTAGGCAGGGTGACTCCTTATGCTGATTGATCGAGACCTAGTCAAGGCGCAAAGGTGTCTAATGGTGGGTTTGGCAAGGTAGTGCCGATGTGTTACATTAGCGCGGTGGCGCGTATGAATTAGGGCACAGTGGTGCTCATTTGTTCGTTACAGGCGTAACATTGTTGTTGGCTGATCGAGACAGCGGTCGAGTTGAGGCGCAAAGAAGCGCAAGAACTTTTGTGGATGGGATTGATCTTTGCATAGTAGTGCATGTCCGTGATTTGGGGACACCGGTAATATTTTTTTTAGTTTGGGTGCTTTAAAGGCTCGTTGAAGGCTGTCTATGGGACATGATGAAGTGTGTATTCCTCATAGCATGGGGGCACAAATTCTAGCAATATGGGGATGCTTACGCATCACGCGAGAGGAGAGTCATTCCCTATGGTGGCTATCGGTAATAGTGATGCTTATTTTGATACATTGCCTTATGTCGGTAACCCTTGCTTATTGATGTTTGTTTTGTCCTGTTAGTACAAGGGCGTGTGTAGCCCGAAGCATAAAATGTGCTTATTTTTGTTAATCTAACATATTGGTGTTTGTCATTTCCAGGGTAATGGGATAAATTCTTGATTTATGAAAGTTAATGGCAATATTGTTTATCCAGGCACTGTGGTGCTTGATTGTTGCCTAACTATCTTTTTCCAGGTGAAAAGAGGAGTGGGTATAGATGGTTGTAGAGTGATACAACAGATAGTCATGGGTCAGTAGACTAACCCTAAAAGAAAGAGATAGAGACAACTTGAAACCGTTCCATAATTGCTTTGGGTTCGAGGACTCAAGGCGGCGGAGTCGTGTTCTTCAAGGTGGTGGATTCGCCCATTGATAAAATTAAAGGGGTATGATAAAACTCGTTTGTTGTGGGAGTACTTTGGTATAGTGTGATCGTCTAAGGGTGCAGGACAAGACTTTTAGGACCTCGAACTATTTAACGAAGTGGTCAAAGGATCACGACGAACGCTGTATGCCAGATGGAGTGGCCCCTCTCGAAACAAAAATAGAGTAAAAGGGAGTGCAAAGTTATTGGTATTCTCCCTCTTGTGTGTTGTGGACTCTTGTAGCGGACGGAAACATAATGGGTTCTCGGGGAAAAGTTACATTGTCAGATAAAATCAAGGAGCCTAGGGGAAATGTTTCTCATAGCTAATGATTTGTCTGTAAATGGCAAATTTTCTTAAGACACATTGGGTCTTAAGGTAAAAAGGAATGTGTTGCGATGTGGTAGTTTGGACCAGATCCTCTGGCAATAAATTGCAATATGAGATGACAAAGGGTAAGGCAAAGTGCTATTTGTAAAGCTACTCGTTTGGGGTGAGAAACACAAGGGTGCTACAACTTGGTAATGTGGGTGCATTTGAGGAAAGCTCTCCTTAGGAGTTCCTTCACAAGCAGAGCCAAAGAGTAAGCGTGGGACAAACAAGCTCGATGGGTATGTGGTGACGATTCAAGTACAATTCAGATCTCACCCAAGTATTACAAAATCCCCAATTTAGGCAGTTGAGATATGGGCTACTACCGACAAGCTAGTTGGTGGGGCGAGCTAGTTAAAGCCAAGGCTTAGGTCAAAGTTGATGTATGGACCAAGAGACCAAAAGCAAAACCTGGTTACCACGGATATGTCAGTGTTACCCAAAAATAGAAATGTGGTGGTCAAGGAAGTTATAACGCACTTCCCAGAGTTTGACAATACAGAGCGTGAATTGCAGTGAGAGTCGTACTGGAAAGTCCCATTGAACTTGTAAGGTACATTTCATTTTATTGTTATGTAATTGGACTAACCAATTTCGTTGTCAGTTTTCTCTTTGTGTGTGTTCTGACGACAGGTGTTCCTACCAATTCCTTGAGGGATGTGGGGGCAATTGATTAGAGAACCAAGACGGTTTGAAGGTTTGGCAGGTGTCAAAAAGTCATGGTCGTATGCAACAGGGATAAATGTTAGCTTCATGTAACAAAGAAGGACATGATACAAATATCACATCTATTTGTAAAAGTCGATGTCTGTGCAGGCACAATGATTCTGGGTGTGTCAACAAGAATGGTGACAAACGCGAAAACGTGGAACGAGTATTGCACAGAGAGAGAACACACCCAGGTGCTGGGGCGTCAACACAAGGTGGTGGGTTGGTAGACCCTAGTCGGTTTAAGGAACTTGAGGCCGTAGTGGCTGCCATGAGAGCTATGGCATCAAATGATTGGTTTTGAGCAATAAAGGAAATGCAGCAAGAGTTGACCCAAACTATCAAAGATTTTGGTAATGGAGGCAAAAGAAGCATTAAGTCATATGAAGTTCAGACTAGATGAGATCAAGACTCGTGTTAACCTGATACAAATAGCTATGAGCAATTCGATGACAGTAGATAGGGTCTGAGGACTAGGGTTTCAAAACCTCAGCGGTATGAAGGGAACAGAGATGCTAGGAAGCTTGAAAATTTGTTGTTCGACGTCAAGCATTATTTCCGATATACACATACTAAAACAGATAAAGACAAGGTCGCGGTGGCCTTGGTGTATCTAATAGGGGACGCCAAGTGGTGGTGGCAGTCCAAGTTATTAATGGTGTTTGTACTATCAAAATATGTGATGAGCTAAATGGAGAGTTAATGGGCTCATTTCTTTCCCAAAAATGTAGAATATAATGCTCAAAAGAAGCTAAGGGATTTAGCGAATACATGTTCTATTCGAGATTATGTAAGAGAATAAAAAGGTATTGATCCTACATGAGAATACTCTACTGACTAGATGTTGTGTGCATATGGGGAAGAGTTTGGTTCCTGCGAAAACCTAAGTTACACGTAGAGGGCACAAGTGAGACATCATTTTGAAGTCCACAACACGAGACTAATGTTGATATGATGGTTATGGGGTGCTAATACAGGTTCCTTTGTGGGCGTGATTAACAAGATGAACTTTTCTAGTAAGTGGATAATGGGGAAGACATGTCTTTTGGGAAGAGGGTAATGGCCCCGTGACAAGTATAGGCCATGTGTGTCAAGAGATCAAATGCGTACTTTTGTGCTTATCAACAGTTCTATCTGTTACAAAGGGAGTGAAGGAGAAACGAAATAAAGGTGCAACTTGATTGGCTATTACAAGGGCCATAAGAGACCATTAAGAAGTTCTAGCGATGACATATGACCATCTATTTTGGCTACTGGAACAAGGGCAAGGTTGTTCGAGAGAATATTGGTGGGCATTCATTTGGTAAATGGTGCAGGTATAATTGAGTAAGAAGAAAACCTCACGAGTGGATGATATTAGCTTGTCGTAGAGACTGCATTCTCAAATAGTCAAAACACTTGTGGTATACATACAAAGGCATACCATGATTGGTGGTAGCATAAGGCAATGTGTACCAACCAGGTAATCATACGAGACTTGTGTGGATATGTTTTCATTGATAAAATTGCTTGTATATCTTACAAAAACAGGATGTATTGCGGAGAACAAAAGGCAAGTACAATGCAATACGGTGTTGGCAACTAGAGAGAATCTATGCATTATTGAGCAACCAGGTGCAACGCGAGCATGTGTTGGAAAAACTTGGGTTAATGTTGATGACAAATGTATGGTGACGCATTCAATACTTTGGAGGTCTCGGTATGAGATGAGGCAAAGTTGACGAAGATGCTTAACGTCGAGGAGCAAGCCATTGAATGACGAGTCATAACACGTTTGCTCATGATCAGGTATGTTACTTTTGTATTTGTGTAGGTTAATGGGCAGATCGTGGAGCACAGAGAAACTACAAGGCACTTGTTCGAGTGGATCGATGGTTTGTTACTTGTCTTTTTCCCGAGCCACAATCAGAGTAAAAGTGGGGGAGCATGAATCTAAAACTCAACATGATAGAAGTGGAACTGGGTCATAATGAGTCTGTGGTCAGTCTAGATGGTTACGGATGTACAACATAGTCAAAAAGGGATAGAAAGAACCCAAGATCGAGGCTTGAATTATTTGCTTGAAGGGTCAAATGGCGGGACAAGGAAAACATACCAAATCGAGCACGAATCGAAGATGTGCTGCCATAAGGGTTTGTATCGGCTCAACAGGTGATGAAGAACTAGTGTCAATATCAATGAGAACCATCCATTCTTGGACTACATAGATAAGGGCATCGGTAGAGGAAGTGGGGGAGAATGTCAGAACCATCCCTTCTTAGACTACATCGACGAAACCATCGATAGAGGAACTGGGGGAGAATGTCAGAACCATCCCTTCTGGGGCTACATCGATGAGGCCATCGATAGAGTAAGTGGGGGAGAGATGTCAAGGTCATCCCTTATTATATTACGACCCTGCCTTGACAAGCCCGTTCATTACCGAGCAATGGTGGACCGAGTGATGATATGAGCAGTCCCTAAAGAGCTACCAAGTCAATGATGCAAGTTGAGAAGCTTTAGGAAGACGATGAAGGCCCTATCCAGAAAGTGTCCTCATTTGGGACGAAGCAACGTCTACTCACGGCATTCCTGGTAAGTTTATTTAGCTCTTTAGGGGGAAGTGGTCTGGTGTCGGGTCTCCACCATCCCCCTCGCCTGGGCTAGCGACCGAGCTTCCTTGGTGTAAGCGACCTACTCCTAGGCCTATGTGGGGCCTAAGTGTGCGGGCAGTGGGGCCTAGTGGTTGGCGCACTGTCTCCCCGGGAGAAATACCTAGGGAAGGTTTGGGGCCATAGGGCCCCATATCGCGCTTGTGGCTGAAGTACGAGGTTGGAGTGCAGCTATCGCTAGGCCCTGCGGGATTCGAAACTCTAAAGCCTTAGGGCCTTGTGAACCTGAGAAGGCTAGACCGAGATAACTCCTTGGACAATGAGGCATGAGGAAGGCTGACTTGTCTGGGTAACACCCATTTCAAGTGCCGCACGGCTTGCCAACCGAGCAAGGGGGCCTGTCCGTGACACATTGCATTGGGCAAGGCTAAAATTAAATGATTTCCACTAATTATCTCTCCTCTCGGAACACTTCTACGTTCTTCTTGTTCACCATTATCACTACTATCACTAAAGGAAGCATCGTCCTCACAACTACACACAATATAATGCGAGTGAATCACCTCCACTTCCTGAACCCGAATTCTGAATGCCTCTCCATCGACAAGTACCTCTATCACTTCGTCTATCATCTTTAATATACTAGTCTCAATAAGAACTCGACTCTATTCAAAAGATAATGGATTCTGAGTTACCGAATCAATTTGGACAAACGATCCCCACACGAAAGCATTGTTTTAGAATGTTTCCACTGACCAAACATGTATTGGCAATCCAACAATCGATAACCATACACATCGAGTCTCGTATGCCAGATTGGGTGCCCATTTCTCCACCCTATCAAACCACCGCTCCAAATTTCCATACGTCTATCTTTCATACTAAAAAACATCAAAAGCACACTTGTGTGCAACAGCTCCATCGTTACCGTATCGATAACCCCTTCTACCCTTTTTGTATTCCTTGTAGTGTCGTCTTTGCCCATACAAGTTCCTTTTGTCCGGCTCTATTTTTTGTGTATATTTCCTGCACCGCCAAAATGATTCATGCCCACCCCTTCTTGCCAACGACCCACTAATCCGATAGCCATATAACCAGAAGTTATGCAATCGTTCTATTGCATGTAGCACATCCGATCGATTTGCCATTCTAACAAAATCAAACCGTGATCCATCTATAGATTGTTTTGTTGGGATAAATACATCGATAACTTGTCACTGTCTGTCAAACGATTGCCAAAGCCCTTTCCAATATATTCTTCACAAATAGCGTTCACACCTTTTTTTCTTGACGCTGCTCTTCTTTTGATCTCGATTTTTGCCCATCTCCCGCCATCGGTGCCGCTGGCGCTCTCTCCATTTCGACTTGTTTTTCTTATTTTGAATTAGAAGAAATCTTTCAAAAATTATAATTTTATTTATTAGTTTAGAATTATAATGGAATTTATTGGATACTTTTGGTGGTTAGAGTAGATTTTTTTCTAATAGCTCAGATTTGAGCAGCGTAATGTATAAATATATAATTAATTTTAATTTAATATCAAATAAATATATTACAATATAATTAAATTAAAATATTCAAAAATAAATAATAGATAATATCTAAATTATAATTCTTATCCGTTACCTAAAGTTGCAATAATACTTCCTACCTATTCATGCCCATTGCTTGTGCAATACGAATTAGATGAACCAAAATCGAGGAGACCCAGCAGTCAATGTCATTTTTTTTGCTTATTTAATTTATTTATATTTATAATATATTATTATGTAAAAAATATTTATAATATATATTGGAGTGTTATTTTTTAATAGTATAAAAATAATTATAAGGTAATATCTATTGTGGTCATACTTAATATATTATTTAAATATAGAGGGAGAGGGGCCTATCCATTTTTATTTAATTATTTTTCAATTTTCCATAATTTTTTAAATTAGTGAAAATTCTTCTAAATTTTAATGTTTAAATATTTATTTTTAACAGCAAGTTTAAATATTTATTAGATTTATTCTTAATCCTTTGATAAAGTACACACACTTTGAAGATACTGCTGTAATCAAACATGGGTTTTCTAAGATAAAAAATAATTTGCTTTTTTATTAAGACCACTTGTTGGGTTCATATTTGATATAATATTTAAATATAGAGGGAGAGGGGCCTATCCATTTTTTATTTAATTATTTTTCAAATTTCCATAAATTTTTAAATTAGTGAAAATTCTTTTAAATTTTAATGTTTAAATATTTATTTTTAACAGCAATTTAAATATTTATTAGATTTTATTACTTTTAAAATTATAGCCATTTTTTGTATTTAGTGGATAGCTGATAGCGGATTACATTCGGTGATAGTTAATAGCGGATTGCATTAGCTGATTTGACTAGCGGATTATATTAGCTGACTGTATAAAAGTGTTTGGTAAAATTAACTGATAGCTGATAGCTGTTTTTCACTAAGACCGCTTGCTGGGTTCATATTTGATATAGTATTTAAATATAAAGGGAGAGGGGCTGACCATTTTTTTTTTATTTTCAATTTTCCATAAAATTTTAAATTAGTGAAAATTCTTCTAAATTTTAATGTTTAATTATTTATTTTTAACAACAAGTTTAAATATTTATTAGATTTGATTACTTTTAAAATTATGGCCCTGTTTGACAATTAGTGGATAGCTGATAACTGATAGCGGATTACATTAGGTGATAGCTGATAGCTGATTTGACAAGCGAATTGTATTAGCTGATTGAATAAAAGTGTTTGATAAAATTAACTGATAGCTTATAGCAGTTTGATTATTTAAACAAACAAAATGACCTATAAGAACATGATTATATTCTATACTTGTTTGAATAGTTTATTAGTTATCAATATTTTGTATCTATTAATATTAATTAGATTATAAAAAAATATTTTTTTAATATAACATTACTAAACATATTTGATGGATGTATATTAATTTATTATTTATATAATTATTTTTAATAAAATTTAATTAATTATTATATATAAATATAAATATGTGAGAATAAAAAAATATTAGTTTACAAATTTCACAATATAAATAAAAAAGTTAAATTTATGTTATTTAGAGAGTTTTTATAATTTTAAGGGTAAAAGAGTCTTTATAACTCTTATGTTAAAACCTCTAATTTCAAAAAGCTCCTATTACCAGTTTTTTTAAAATTAAATGTTTCATCACAATCCGCTATTCACCAAACATCCAAATTAGAGGATTTGACCGGTTAAACCTCTAAAATTAACTCAAACCTTTAATTTTAGCTCAAATCGCTATTTACCAAACATGACATATATAAATTAAATTAATTTCTTTTCTCTCAAATTGAAATCAAACTATTTACTTCCCAATATTTCAGTTTCCTCGCTGATTACACAGTGTATATCATAAAATATAAAACTTATATTATGTGTGTATTCATATGGGAATATAGACGTTACTAAGATTTTTATTTGAAAGATAAATTTAATTTTTTAATAGTTTAAATGTGCTTATAAAATAATATTTATTTATATTTTTAATCTTGACAATGCAAATATTTTATAGACAAAAAAATTCAAATTTTAACTTAATTATAATGAGATTTATTTTTATTAAATAAAGATCTTAGAACGTTTGTTTTTAAAGGTGACCTAACTTTGCTGGTAAAAGATATAAAGAAATAGACATGTAGATGATCTTGTCTCCCTACCAAATCTAATCCAAGGTTCCACAGAAAAGGAAATATTAATATAATTTTCAATCACCAAGTTCAAAGCTAACAATCTAAGGAATTTTTTTTTTTGAACAAGACAATCTAAGGGAAACCTTAACTTAGAATTTATGGCTTAAAGACTTTAGGTATGATATGTTTAGGGAAGAAGTCAGGATTGAATCTTAAGAGAGGTAAATTATTTAACTTTAGAACGATTGTGGTCTTAAAAAATAATTAAACTATAAAAATTAAAAGAGTTGTGATTTAATTTCATTAATTTTAAAATTAAAAAGTCTTAAAAATAATTAAACAAAGAAATTTGGGGAGTCGACACTTAATTTAATTAATTTTAAAATTGATAAGATTTAAAATATAGTTAAACCATCAAAGTCGGGGACAATTGTCTCTCCCACCTTTGACTTACATATGTTCGTGGACATATTTGCATAATATAAATATGATAAAAGAATAATAATAGTAAAAGAGATTTAAAGTTATTTTAAAAAATAATAGAAACAAAACCTAATAAGTGGTCTTAATAAAAAAAATAACGATATTCTATCTATCTTAAAAGATCCAAATTTAAATTGTTTTGTCTATAAAATTTGTCTATTATCAAAAGAGCTAAGAATATGTATAAATAAATATTACCTTGTAATATATGATATTAAGTGTGTTTGTGGTAGGTTGTTACAACCTTCCATAACAGGCAAAACATGGTGAGGAAATCAAACCAAAATAAGAAAGGAAAAGAAAAGTAAAATTAACAATAAGTTTGTTTTGAATAATTTCTATTTAGGGGAGAAGAAAGGATAATTTTTGGTCTTATTGGGTCTTGAACTCACGACCTAAGAGAAGGGGAATATGTCAACTGAGAACTTTAACCACTTGCTCTAGAGATTATTGATAAATTAACAATAATTTGATCTAGTGAGATGAGGTATTAGGCTTTTTAAGTAAGATCATAAGTTCTGATCTTGGCGTTATAAATAAAAATTTAAGTTAAAATCATTATTTTATATTAAATATCTATCAAATTTAATATGAATTGATCTGTTAATAAATTAAATATTAATAGTAAAAAAAGGTAAACACCATAGGTGGCCCTCGTTTCACAATTTCGTCTCCAGCCTACCAACCATCTGGAGTTTAGGTAAATGTACCCCCATCAGCCTTGTTAGGTTTTCAATGGCGGTGGAGTTCAGATATACCCGGTTTCTTCCACCAACATAGTCTTTTTTATAATTTACCTGACAAATAAAATATAAATCCAATTTTTTAAATCCATGTTTTCAAACACAACATAATGGATTAATAGACGATTTTATCTTTTTTACCGTTATGTTTGAGATTTGTGATTATTTTTTCAATAATATTGTTTTTAAAGTACAAATTTAAATTTTTTTCCTTAAAATAATAGTGTGCCTGGCCAATTGAGATGTCAAATGACACCTAAAAAATTTTCAATGTATATTTTTCGTATAGGTGAACTGACGCCATTTTAAAAGAAAATTGAATTGTTTAAAAAATAATTGAGTTCTTTTAATGGAATTGACATCATCATTTAATTTCGTCTATTTTTAACAAAATATAACTTAACGCCCAAAATTTTGACACTACAAATATTTTTTAACTCCGCCCTTGTTTATTGATGATAGAGATGTTAAATTTTAATAATATTGACATGACCGTTTAAATGATAATACAAATATAATTCACGATTTGCGAAAAATACATATGTAATTCATGTTAATCTTTTGGTTCTTTTATAGACTCAAATTCATACAAGATGCACAATGTGAGCATTCTAGGCATTTATCTAGGTAATATAACATCTCTGCTTAATAAAAAGATCATTTGAGAATTTATCGACACCTAGAGACAAGTTTCATTACAAAACACGGAACTTAAAATGTTACCCACCAACTCCAAGTGTTACACTTTTTTATAACATATTAGGTTAGTGATCTCACGACAATTATCGATACCTAGAGACAAGTTTCGTTACTTAACAACAACCTAAAATGTTATCAGAAGTGACAATTATCGATACTTCGGAGCCAAGTTTCGATACTTGTCACAAATCTAAAATGTTACCAAAAAGTGTAACATTTTAAGTTTCGTGTTTTGTAACATTTTAGTTGGTGTCACACCTTAGTTATACCGTAACTTTGTTGCACTCTATAATCGGCCTCAATTTTTTTTAAGATTTTATTTTTGTTTATAGTTTGAAATATTCAATTGTTTTGTGTATAATACATTAACTTCTAAATTTAAATTGTCAATAATCTCTAGAGCATGTGGTTAAAGCTTATAGTTGACACCCTCCCCTTCCTTAAGTCGTGGATTCAAGACCAGTAAGAGTAAAATTTCTCTTTCTCTCTCCTTAAGTAGAAATTGTTCAAAAAACTTCTAAATTTAAATTTTAAATTTAAAAAAAAATATATTTGATTGATTGATTTTAGAAAAAATGTAATTGTATCGATGGAGAAATTGAAAACAACAATGAAGTTGGCAATTATGATGGTGATCATAGTGATAACAAAAGACTATATGGCAACCATATACATTGTGACAAAACATGAAAAATAGAGTTTCATGCTTAATTATACCAATCTTTTTTATTCGCTCACAATTAAATTGACCCAATTATTGCTATATGCTTTGGATTCGATATATATTTCTATACTATATATTACATTCTTGATTGAGTTTCATGATAGGGATCAATCAAGCGTTAATTCAGTTAAAGCCCACTAAAATATTCTTATTTTAGTGTATAAGAAATATTGTAATTGTGTTTTTGATTATGCGTATTTTATAAAATCATTCAATAAAATAATTTAAAATCATTATTCGATAATCGAAAATGAAAAGTTTTGGGTACAGATATTTCATCATTCCATCTATATTCATTATTGAAATCTTTTTATATAAAATATTTTCATTTATTCACATTATAAACATAAAAAATCATAACCTAGTATACACGTGTTTTTGACATGCTTGCCATTTAAAAAAATTGAAGTGTTTGGAGGGGGTTGTATAAGTGAAACAAATTTAACGTATTATGTTCGATAAATATTTCTATGAACATATATTTTTTTGGTTTTTTAAGGGGTTTATTAGAGCGAGTCCAATGACTAATTATTTTGCGTTCTGTTGGCTCATATAAGGGGCGGATATTGGCTACAAGTTTTAAAGCTGCTCTATGCCCAAGGCAAGGATCGAACCCTCGACCACTGGTTAAGGTAGGAGAGGCTCGTACCATCTCAATTCTCACCTATGCCCCGTGGTTTATGAACATATAATTTGATATAATGTCTCACTACTCGAATATCTTTTTATTTATTAACTAGGAGATATTAAATGTTTAGATATGTTCAATAGATATTTTTATGAATATATTTTGAATTTAGGGATGGCAAAAAAATTAAATTCGGTGAGTTCCGACCCGACCCAATTCGGTCAATTTTTTTTTCTAATTTTTGGTTTTTAGGTCGGATTTTAAAGAAATTTAAGTCGAGTCGAGTTCGAGTTTATAGTGAAAATTTTCCAGCCCGCCCCGACCAGATTTATTTATAAATATATATTTATATTTATTATATTTTTATATATTATATTTAATGTTTTTATTAATTTTTTGGGGGCGGATTGGGTTTTTAATTAAAATTTTGGGGCCGAAATCGGTTTATACTTTTATTACGTCGGATTAAGTTAGATCAGAAATAAAAATATATTGAACTCGGATCAGGGTGGGTGGGGCGAAACCTTAAAATTTCAGGTCAGATTCGGGTGACCAAAAATTCATCCCGCCTCGCCACGTTGTCGTCCCTAATATTTTTGATACAATATCTAACTACTCAAATTCCTTTGTATCTAACTACTCAAATATTTGTTATTCCAAAACTTATAGTCGAGTGGCCAAAACTAAAATAAAAATCACGAGGCTGCATGGTTCAAGATTTGCCAATTGTCCCCTTCATTTATCATTTCTAGTTTTCTACCAGACAAGTCTGAGTTGCTTTTGACTTCCGCCACCCATTCTCTCAGCCGTACGATTCAACTAATGGCCCTGATCTTTACTTTTGGATTTGTGGACCCCGCTGGTATCTATGGCTAGGATACTTCCATTGGTAATGATTTAAGTTTAAGCAACTGGGTCCTACATGAATCCATCGTGTCTTTGCTGCATTTTTTTCAAACCCTAGACAACTGTACGAGCTATAAAAACACCATTTTTTTTATAAATACAAATTTTATTCATCAAAAAAATCATCCCTATACAATCAACCACACACCTCCAAACAAAAAAAACTTCAAAATATAAAAAATAAAAATATAAAAATAATATAATAGCCTATACAATTCTCTACTCGACAATAAGAGTAGGAAAATAAAGAATGAGCAATAAAAATACCATTGATAATACAAGACTTAGGTTCCGTATGTCATTACTGTGCCCAAACCTTCGTTAGGGTTACAACAGCTGTTTTCAGAAGTTAAAAAACTTAATTATCAATAAATACTCGTTTAAACATTAAAAATAATAGACAAACGCTTGTTTACGAGTTAACTGTTTGACAAAAAAATATTAGATAAATACTCATTTAGGTTATTAAACACAACAAAATCGGATCCCTACTTTAAACAAAATACACGTTGTAACGTGCGACATATCAAATGGCTTATTATCATCAGCTTGGTCTTTCCACACTGGAATCCTTGCCCTTTTTTTCTGTTTGGATAGAAAGAAAATTCCAGACTTGGCGTGGAGTCCTCAAAAGCTCATCCATTTTCCCACGCATCAAATTCAAAAGAGCTGGTGGGAAACACACAACCCAATCGTAGCCACAAAAATGGTGGGGGATAAGGCTAAATTAATTAATCAAAAACTTTGAAATCTGATCAAATTGTTTAATCTCACACAGCAAAGATTAAAAAAATATGAACAAATATTATTATATAATTAAACTAATATATTAAAAAAATAATATACATATTTATTTAATGGGTGATAAAAATTATCTCATATCAGTAAACAAATAGGTTTAATCATTATTTTCATTTCAAATATATATTTAAGTACGATCACTCGAGAACCAATTTAGAATCCGCATTTAACGTACTCTAAAAATTTATTTAAAGAACTAATCTGCGTCCGACTTGAGAGTAATTTAGGATTCCTACATAAATCTTTTATTTAATTTTGATAAGTATATTAATAATAAAATATTACAATTATAATATTTAAATAATATATTTTTATTTTTTAAAACCCATATGAATACGAGGAACAATTTTTAGGATAAACTACATTGAAGATCACTCTATTATTAAAACTTACAATCGAGTCAATCAATTACAATTTGGTTATAATCGGATCACTATTATGTTAAAATTCAAACTAATATCTAATAAGACTCGATATAATCATAATTTTAGTTCTTCAAACTTATATATTTTTATCAATTTTGTCCGAATTTAAAATAATTCAATAAATTTAACCCTGCATATTTAAAAATATATATCATTTTAGTCATTTTCTTCTCCCAAATTATTTGTTCTTCACTCGGTATCACGAGTTATACCAAACTTGATATTTTCAATTAATCATAAATATGTATATTTTTCTATTATTATTATTATTATTTCTAACTTTATGTTTTGAGTAATATTTTTGTTATTATTTTATTCGGATCTAGTAGTTTATATTATAAAATTTCAATTTATTTATGAATAAATTAAAAAATAATTATGTATATGGATATTACAAATATATAATATATGTCAAATGATTTTAACTATAAAATTCTATTTAAATGGTATTTAGTTTTTATAATGAATGTTCTTAACATTATTTTAATGAATTAGAACCTCACAAAAAATAAAAAATATATATTATAAAATATGTAATAACATGAATAATTAATAAAATACAATTTAGCAAATCATGCATACACGTGAATCTAAAAATAACAAACTTAATATTTATGTTGATTAAGTTAACAAAAGCTTGAAATTAATTACATAATTGAATCATATAATAAAAAGAATATTAGATATTAATGTGATGAAAAATATATTTGTCATCACTTATTGCATGTTTATGTTTCATTATGTCAAAACAACTTATGTTTCATGTTTTGAACATGAATACAAAATTTGTAGATTTTCAAAATAATAAAATTTGTTTTAAAGATTAGTAAATTTTTAAATAAGAACAAAATTTTAAAATTATTGTAAAAATTATGCAATTTTTTAATAAAAATACACATACTTATAGAAAGCTTAAGCAAATTATTTATTAATAAAAATTCAATAATTTACGTGATAACAAACTAAAACATTAACTTTTTATAGAAAATTACGTGGTAGTAGTAACTAAAACCTAAAAAATTTTAAAAATAATTTTAATTAGATTTCAATGAGTTCAATTTTAATGTAGATGCTAATTAAATATATAATATTAAAAATAATTTTAAATATCTTTATATAATATTAAAAATAATTTTAAATATCTTTACATTTATAAATTTGTATATTAGATTAATTGATGATTTCAAATTAGGTACTCTATTCCTAACGATGATCTACAAGCGATTTGGGAGAAGAAAATGACTAAATTGATATTTTTTAAATATGAATAGTTATATTTATTGAATTATTTTAAATTTAAACTAAATTGATATAATATATAAGTTTTGAGGATTAAAACTATCATTATACCAATTATTGTTAGATATCCGTTTGAATATTAATGAAAGATTGACCCGATTGTAAACAAATTCTAATTGAGTAGCCCTTATTGTAACTTTTAATAATTGAGTGTCATGTTAATAACTCCATTAATAATCGAATGACCTTAGTTTACCCTGATTCTTATACTTTATCAAAAAAAATTGTATTAAATTATTTCTATTATAAAGTAATATTAAAAAAATTAATAAATCAAACGAATTCGTGTTGCAGATATAAAGAATTTCATTTTGAGTTCAATTCTTGGACAATTTATTCGTTTTTCTCTTATAAAAGAAAATACCCTCAAAACACTAATAGGTAGGTGTAGGTACGTAGCCAGTTGGGACAAGGCAAGGCCTTGACTCTCTGGTTAAATGTTAGGATTTTAGTTTGTGCTTTTTTAAACATGATAGTTTTAATTAATTCATTTTTAGTATTTATATAAATGAAATTCTTTTATTTCAAGCCACTCAAAATAATAAATAATTCAATTTAAGCTGCTCTGACATAAAAAAAATTAACTTGAGTAAATATTATAAAATATTTTTTTATAATTTAACATTTGAATTTATTAGAACTAAGAGTTTATTTGAGTAAAATTTTTAATTAGAGAGTTTAATTAATTTTTTAATGAGTTCTTTTAGTTTCTTGTCCAAGTGTCAAACAAGGCTAATTGGTCGCAACCGCAAAGACTACCACTTGAACAAACATTGTTGATATCATCATTAGTTGACGGTCACGTTAACAAATTTAATAATTAAAATCAAAAGATAATTTAGCTTAATTTTATGTTTAAATGATTTAAATAATTGCAAAAAATTATAAGGAGTTTAATTGAAATTTTCAGAATTGGTAAAGGACTATCTTAAATTTTGTCCAAACAATAATATTTGTTAACTATAATTTCGATCATGACAGAAAGAAAGCATGGAAAAGATGGAAGTAGGGTTTGGCACATAGATAGTTCTATGGGATCAGGTGAAGAGTATGCATTCATGATCGTAGGGCTATGAGGCTACGAATACCGGCAGTCGTGGTAACAGATTCATCCCCAAATCTAAATCAAGCAATAGTTTTTATGAAATTAAATTGGAACTCAAACATTACCTTTCGATGTAGTGTTGTAAATGAGACAGTTTGAGTCTTAGTATTGCTGACTTTGGTTTAAATTTGAAAAATTTAGAGTTGAGTTTAACTTGACTTTTTATTACGCGTGAGCCACTTATTTCTCCGCAACAAGAGATCAAAGTTCTTTTCCTCTTTTTTCCCAATAAGTCAACAGGCTTACACCATTGAGATACTTCGAATAAAGTAGAGTCCATATAGGATACACCGGTGCTAAAACCTTTTATCAAGATATCCTCTAAACTCTTGGGGTCCTTGCTCCGGATGTTGTTCCCCGGTGTGAAAGCAGTTGGTTCTGTAGTTTTAGAATTCTGCTGATCCCAAGTACTCCATCTCCATCATTGCATATTGAAATATAGAAAATAAAGAGGAAAAGGCATAACCAGAAGAATTGTGAAAAATAAACATTTATCTAATTGAGGCATTTTTATTTATTTTTTTAAAATGATTCCCTCCAAACAGACTGAACTCCGTCAAGCCTGTAGGACTAGTGTTTTGACTATATAGAGATGTGGAAAGCTTGTGAGTTCAAATATTATCAAATTTGAAATAAAAATTAGAGCTCGACTCGAGTTTGAAAAAAAAACTCAAAATTGAAATGTTCTCAGATTTATTAAGAGCTGGATTCAAATTTGAACTTGAGCTCGAATTTGAACATTAAGGGCAAGAAAGTATTATATTGTATTTCAAAAAATATAATTTTTTCACTTTAATCAACCAACAACAAAACATTATAATACAAAGGCTTAAATGAAAAATAGGTGCCCAAAGTATATCACTTTTGAACTTTAAGTGCCTAAAGTATATTTTTGGAAAAATAGGTGCCCAAAGTTTCAGCAGTTATAATTTTAGGTGTCTGACTGTTAAGGGGCGTTAAAAATTTGTTAACCAATCAATGCTTGACACGTGACACTAATTTTATTTTTAAATTTTTTTAAGGAAAAAACCCAGAATTTTAATTTTTTCATAAAATCCCAAAATTTTGTAAATTTTACAAAATAGTCCCCAACTCCCTAAAATTTCTTAAAAAACCCCAAATCACCACCATTTCTGTCGTCGATCGCCTTGCCAGAGCACACCCATGTGGTCGCCAGACGTAGGCGGTAATTTCCCCCAACATGGCACCGCTGAAAATGCCAAACGACGTGCCAACCGAACTTCGATTTTACATGTTGGGGGAAATGATTGCCTAGGTCCGGCGACCACATGGGTGTGCTCAGGCGCGGCGATCGGTGACGATTTGGTATTGGTTTGAGAAATTTTAGGGACTTGGGGACTATTTTGTAAAAATTCCAAAATTTTAGGATTTTATGAAAAATTAATAAATATTGTTTTAAGTTTTTAATGAAAAAAATAAAATAAACATGCCATGTGTCAAGCATTGATTGGTTAACAATTTTTTAACACCTTTAACAGCCAGACACCTAAAATTATAACGGTTAAAACTTTAAGCACATATTTTTACAAAATAATATTTTAGGCACCTAAAATTTAAAAAGATATACTTTGAGCATCTATTTTTCATTTAAGTTTAATACAAAAGTATGAGTCATAAAAAAATCCAGAAAAATAGAAGTCTTAACTCGTTAAGAACTTAAACCAAATTTAAACTTGAGTCGATACCACTCAAATTAAGTGTTGACTAAATTTTAATCAAATCAAACTCAAATAACTCACTATATATAGTTTCATTTATGATCCTATTTCAATGATATCGTTCTTGTAATATGCCAGAGCTAGGAAGGTCATTTTCGAAAACAGATATACAAGACCAGGGTAGTTTAGTAACAAAAGCATATTATTTGAAACCGAAAAACACAAAAGTCCATCGCTGAACCAATTTTTTTCTGACGTCACATATCCCAATAGAAACCGGGATCTGCGTCATCATCCGACCATCCACGTGGTGCCCATCTCCCCACCTACTATTTATGGAAAGCCGAAACGCCCTCCAGAAAATCTCTATCCGATCCCCATTGGCCCACGTTTCCCGTTTCATCTCCCACGCTCGACAAGTAAGCGGTTCAACCCGAACCCCGAGATCGACGTGCCTCCTTATTGGTGCCGGTACCCCGGACACTGCTCGTCTTCCCATTGGCTCCCTGTTGGGGTCCACTCGGGAAACCCGTTCCGTACCCTGGGCCCCGCCTAACTCTTTGATCTTTGCCACGTCTCGCTTATGGAACAATCCTTTTTCTGCGCTGTTCGTTTCAGTATCCACACACGTGTCCACCTCGTCCTCCTTATAAATCCCAACGCTCCTATTCCAAATAAGGAGTGCGTCCGCATCGTATTGTCCCTGGACGTTCAAGGAAAGGTGTGAGGAAAGGAAAGCAAAAAGAAGAGTGAGAGAGAGCGATAGTTTTCGAGAAAAAATGGAAGGCAGAGGAGGATGTTGCATAGCGAGATATGCAGCTTCTGGCCATGGGGTTTATGATATGTCGAAAGTGCACCGGATAATGCTACGGTTCAGACCGATCGCTCCCAAACCGGCGACCGGCGGGTCGGTTTCCCCTCAGGGAAGCAGTGAGGTTTGTCCTAAGTCGGGGAGGGGAAAAAGAAGACTCTCTAAAGAAAGTAATACTAAGAGGTGCAACAAGAAAAGAAGGGTTTTGAACGAGGAAAAAAGGGTTACTTTGCCGCTTCTCCCTGAAACTCCCGACTGCAAAGAGTCTGTTCTGAATAAGCAGAAGAGTATGGTCGTCCCAAACACGATGCCGTTTTGGTTAAGCTTCGCCGATAAAAAGGAGAGTTTCCTGGGTGTTGGTGGTTGGCCAGCAGAGCAGGCGGTGGTGGTGCCGTCGCAGAAGGCGAAGGTGGGGTCTTGCGTGACGGTGGAATGCGTGACGGACATTTGGGTGAGTGCGGATGTGTTAGGGAGTACAGACGAGGAAAAGAAGGATAATCTGGGGAGGGACACGTGTCCCGGGTTTATATCGGACCCTATGGGGAGGGTGACGTGGACAAATGGGGCGTATAAGCAAATGGTCGGAGGGGAAACGACGGTGTGGCTGGCGATGAAGGAGAGGCTGCCGGTGATGATAACGTACCCGGCGTTTACATGCAAGGTAAAGGTGCAGTACGCATGCGGGAGAGAGTTAACGCTGCCTTGCGACGTTTGGGTTATGAACGGCGGTGAGTTTGCATGGAGGCTGGATATCAACGCCGCTCTTTGCTTGGGCCGCTGAAATCAGAATCCTTGTAATGCATGACCCAGACGTTTCCTTTTAAGCTGTAAATATTTCTTTTATGAGAGTTCGTTTTGGAGCCGGGTCTGATTCCTTTCTTTGTTGCTATATTTCGAACCGGATCTGGAGTAGTGTTTGATTGAGAAGGGAGATCTGAAAGTAGCCATATTTTGATGTATTTATTATTATTATTGTGGTAGATGGGGTTGTGGCAGTTCTTCAGTTCTAATGTGCTGTAGCAGTTCATTTTCTTTTCCAGTTTTCTGTATCTTTGCATTTTCCACATACAGATTGAGCTTTTCCTTTAACCCAGTTTGATATAGGTTCAGACTTCAGATTCGCCTTCTGTATAGAATATATTAGCTTGAACAAAAATTCTCCGACTTTAAAAAATAAACTTTTAAGTCTTGAGTTTTAACCTTAGTTTTTAAATTTTAAACCCTTAAATATTGAACTCTACCCTTTAATATTGAACCTGGTTTACGATAGGTTCAGTCTTCAGATTCGCCTTTAGCTAATACTCGATACATGCTCTGTATAGAATATATTAACTTTAGGGTTAAGAAAATCTCATGTTTTAGTTTCAAGTCCTTATAGTTCGAAAGAACGAATCAATTATAAATTAAACGTGGAGTGATTATCATTGTATGAAAATTTTAAAAAGTATTTTAATTATAATTTTGAAGGTGCAAAGGTATGTTTTAATACCATGAACAGGCCTAGATGAGAAGAGACTGGTAGACCTGATAGTTGAGACCAGGTGGGCATACGGGTATAATTGTGCAGATTTTACACCCTATCTGTCTTTGTTGAAGGCAGATACAAGTATAAATTTAGTGGATAATAGACGAGTTTCAAATATGAGTGTGGATATTAAAAGTTATACTCCTAATAAATAGTGGGTAGATGATGGATTTAAAAGTTTAACCATCTCATATATATTTTTTTGAAATTAGATTGTACTTAAAGTGACAAGGTTACAAAAGAATCATTCTACTAATATCGAAATTTCTATGCATAAAATAGAATAATAAAATCTTAAAGTGTGAAGTCAATAAAGAATAAGGCTTATCACTTGCAAAACATTAAACAATCTTCTGATAAAAATTCAGCAATACTACTATTTTGATTAGAGTGCTCTAAGAAGAAAATAAATTTTTTCGCTGATTGGTCTTGGCAAAACGGCAACATCACAAAAGAGAATTAAATTTTACTGACCACCGATCTTCGCTGCTAACAACGATCGAGTGATATTCGTCATACGAACGTTAAACTGATAAAGCAGATAATACTGTCACATAGACAAACTAACACTGTCACAAGACAGACGAATACTGCCATAAAAATAGACAAAATTACTGCATAAAAACAGACGAAAAAATTGTAAAAAAGCAGATGAAAGATGAAACTCGCAAAATAAAAAAAAAAACATGCAAATAGGATTCATCAACAAAGATGAATGTCTATTTATATACAAAATCAGCAAAACGGCCTAAAGATCGCCGCCGAAAAAGAAAAATTTTAACAAAAAAGAGTTCTAAAAAACTTAAAAACTTCTTGTAACCGCCTTAATCATCTCATATTTACTCGTTCCGCATTTACGTTGAATTTGTCCCTAATTATAATAAGGCGTAATTATCTATTATGAATAAGGTAATTTTAATAAAATATAATTATATAAATATAATTAGAATTATAAATATAAATATAACGTAGCATGGTGTGATGGACACTAACTTTCAATTCAATTTTTTTCTGATTAAAAATGAGATACTATTACAGGTCTTAAAAACTTCTACTACTAAATAGAGAAAAAGAATACTCATAATAGTATATTACAGAAACGAGATAACCTCAAAATAAACAACATAAAAAAAAAACTATTAAAACAATCAAAGGGCCTCATGGATATGGGGATCCGCAAGCATCTTGATCAAACATAGACTGGATAAGTTCGGGGATTGTTGCATAGAGCTGAAGCTGGTAAGGCCGTGAGAGAGGGAGCTTCGACATACCATCGGCTACCACATTACAATCACAAGGGATCCATGATAACTCAGTGTACTAAGTCTGACTGCGTAGGGAATCAATGGCTCTAACGGTCAAATGCGGACTAGTTGTTGATGCAGACAACACAAGGTTGATGGCTTACTTACAATTAGACTGAACTTGTAGGCGTTCAGCACCGACAAACCATGCGACTTCAAAGCCAACAAGAATGCTCCACAACTCGGCCTGCAGAGGAGTGGTGCTCCCGATTTATTAACTATAACCCGTGATCCATTCACCTGTCGAACCACGGATGATGCCTCCAATAGAACCCATACTCGATGTAGTGAAAACCGAAGCGTCCGTATTTAAACAAAACCATCTAGTAGGCGGTGAAGACTAAGAATGGGCTGCAATCGAAGTAGACCTTGTGGACGGGGAGGGTGATTCTTGTCCCGCAAAGTGTGTACCCAGGCAAGGCTAATACGATAGATATCACTAAGCGGTAAACATGAGTCGGTAAATATAAAATCATTATACCGCTTCCACACTTGCCAATGAATGAGACAAAAAATTGCCGCCATGGAAGAACCATATTACCCATGGGAGTAGTAATCTCAATGTTTGCAGCAACCCAAGCATCAAGTGGCATTGAGAAAAAAAGATCACGGTGCTCCCCTGAGGTAAGATAATCTATCATAAACTCCGAGTGGATGCACAATCCCAGAGTATGTGAAGAATTATTTCAGCATGGCAGCCGCAACTAGGACAAGACGGATTAGATGTTAAGCAACGTCACATTCTTTCAGTATTAGTCAACAGGCGATGGCGAAGGACAAGCCATTAAAAGATTCGAATCTATTGTTGGACTAGTAGAGTCCAAATTTTGTACCGTAGAGAGTCGGTGGCAGCCCAAGATGCTTCAACTAAAGTTTTATAAGTCGATTCAATTGAAAAGTCACCAGTATGAGATTTATTCCAGGTTGCAGAATCACGTCCGCCATTGGAAGAGGAAGGCAAGATGTCCAAAATATGTGGAACAACATCAACAGGAAACAGTGATAAGAGTGGATCTACGTTCCAACCTCTTTCACCGCGCAGCAGACCAGAAAAATGAGGCGCCTGCACGAGAGTAGCATCCAAGAGTACCCAGCCTTGTAAGGGACCAAAAGTTGGCACCCAAACGTCGGTCCAGACATTAACCTCATTACCATCGCTGAGAAGCCAATAGATATTGTTACGGATTGAGTCCTAAACTTGAGATATTTTACACCATAAAGGATAGCAGTGGGGTCGGGATATGGAGAGAGGGCACAGAGATGAGACTCGATATTTTTCACGCAAAACATGAACCCATAAAGCATAAGGGTTACTAACCAATGACCATGCAATCTTGAACATATATGCTAAATTTTGCTCATGAGACCGAGCCACGCCAAGACCCCCCCCCGCAATTCAAGGGCTGTGTAACTACTTTCCAATAAACTAAAGAGATGTGACGAGATGTTGTAGTAGAGCCCCAGATGAAACCATAGACAATTTTATCAATAGCGACGCAAACACAGATTGGGAACTTAGCGGTTTTGTCACGGGGATAGATATTGACTCTAGCTGATCCGTGCGGCCTTAGACGCCTTCGACGTAAATCAGTCGATTCCTACGCCTAAGTCAGCCTTCAACTAGCCTTGTGAGTACTCCTGCTCGACAACGGCTTCGACAAGCAATCCAGGTTTCGATGGATCTTGTCACAGACACCACTTGTGTCGCGGGCTAGACCTTTGCCAGACGAATCGTGTCGGACCTTAGTCGCTTTCTCGGTTGAAACGTCGACTAAGTCACCCTGAAGTACCTTGTCACGATCTTAGGTGAAGATCTCTCGACAAACACCTAACTCAACCAGGATTCTTGCTCCGGAAGATCAAACACTCCTCGAAGCCCTCGAACGAAAGATCGTTCTAAGAGAAAGCTAATCAAAGAACAACGGAAAGAGATTGGCAGCTAGAACAACGAAGAACACTCAAGAACAACAAAGAACAATAAAGAACACTCAAAGAGTTTTAGAGTAAATGCTTCTTGTATTACTCAAAGTGAAGTATGAAGTAGTGAAGTGAATGATTTACAAGTGAGGAGGGAGCCTCTATTTATAGTTGAACTCCCCTACATCCAACGGCTCAGTTTAAATTACATCGACGGTCGAGATTGATCTTATCTTATCACATCTCAATTTCAAATCTCTAATTATCACAAACATTATCTACACATTATATTCAAATAAATGGATAATGCTTTGACCAAATTACCCTCCTGAATCCTCCATGGATTTGGCTAAGTCTTGTGGGCTTGCGGGCTCTTTAGCACTCTCCAAGTGTCGGGCCAAGTGTGATGGTCTTGGCAAGCCCGTTCCACCGCGCAAACTCTCTTTGGCTGATTCTTGCGCTAATGCCTCGGTCCCAAAGGTATGGTCCTCGCCATTCTACGAGTGTTGGGCCACATTTAGCAAGCCCGTTGCATTGCGCACAACCTCCCTATTTGTTGCTCGCGCTAATGTCTCGATCCGAAAAGTTTGGTCCGTGACATTCTCCCCCACTTGACTTAGCGACTCCCTCGTCGCTGCACTCGAACGATCCTGGGCAGGGTCAACTTGATTACTCGTCGATGCCTCGGCTTCATGCAATTCCCCCATATGAACTGCTCGCCTCGACTCAAACTGTCGTTGAACATCGCGTGCTAACACGTCTCTTGATACATCTCCCTTGTAGGAGCACTCTCCCACAAACTCTGATTTACCTCGACTCAGACCCACTTGGTTCTGCGGCAAAGACTTGGAAGTCGTCACAACATTGAACACAGACTGAACTCTCAGATTCGTCGACAACTCTGACTTGCCCCTTTGAACTCTGAAAGGTCTCTTCCAATCTTTATTTCCCCCGCACTGAAGACTAGGTCGTACTTGACCTACGCTCATCAACAATGGTAAATCAAAACCAAAAACACTAGGATTGTGTTTGAGATGTACCTTCTCCTCGATCATATTTACTCTAAAATAGGTCAGCCCTTCTTTCTCGTTGAAGTCTGGCCCCCTCTGCATTGAACCTTCTTCATCGAAGTTCTTTGCATGCATCGGCACTTTCGCCACAAAGTCCGTTGCGCTATTCTGCATCGGCCCTTCTTCCCTGAAGTCCGTTGCTTCTGGTTGCATCCGCCCTTCTGACTCGAAGTTTGGTGCTCTCTTGCATCGATCATTCTTCCTTGAAGTTCGGTGCTTTCTCTTGCGTCGACACTTCCTACCTGAAGTTCGTCGCTCGTTTCCCACCTTACCTATTGGTGGTGTCTCCACGGTTACTATGTCCCTTAACGGCTTGGCCCCCTTCGACTCTACAATGGTCTCAAAAGTGATGCTCTTTCCCCGAGCATCCTCGGCAAGCTCCTCGATAGCCTTCTCAGACATGGTCACCCCTTTCTGCTTTCGATCCCCCTTGGCTTTGGCAGAACTCGACATTATCGGATCAAGCGATGCAGCCTCACTCTCTTCGGGCTCACCCAACTCCTTGGATGGCTTGACTCGATCCAGGCAATCTCGCAATTTGTGATGCCCCTTACACTGGTAGCACTCTAGTTGCTTAATCTTGAGTCGACACTTCTTCCTCAAAGTCCTTCGCTTCTTTCCCACCTTGCCCATAGGTGGCATCTTAACGATTGCTATGTCCCTCGACGGCTCAGCCCCCTTCGACACTGTACTGGTCTCAAAAGTAATGTTCTTCACTGGAACATTCTCGGCAAGCTCTTTCCCAACCTTCCCAGACATCGTCAACCCATTCTGCTCATGGTCTCCGCTTACCTTGGCAGAACTAGATAACTCGAAACCAAGTTTCACAGGCTCTTTACTCTTGGCCTTGTCCTGTCCCTCGGACCACTTGGCTCGAAACGGGCATCTCCGTAACTTATGAGGTCCCTTACATCGGTAGCACCTCAATTGCCTCGTCTTTACCCTCGGCTTGACAGCTTCCTCACTTGCTATCGCACCAAGTCTTATCGCCGGCTGGACTACTTTGGCACTCGTAGTCGAACCACGGCTCTCCCTTTGCTTGGCGGCATTGACACTCACAATCGCCCCAAGTCTCATCGCTGGCTGGACTACTTTGGCACTCGTAGTCGAACCACGGCTCTCACTTCGCTTGGTGGCATTGACACTCGCAATCGCCCCAAGTCTCGCTACTTCTCCCTTTGACTCGTTTGCTGTCTTCACCATGGCAGCTAGGCGGTTCTTCTCGGGACATCCCCTTATCAAATGAGGACCATCACAGAAGTAGCACTTCAACTTCTTGCTCCCATTCTTCTCTGGTACGGACTTAGCCTCACCATTCCCCTTGTCTCTCGAACTGGGCCTGGTTGACTCAACACTCGCCTGCTTGCATCCTGCGGGCTCGGTCAGAGGTTCGGCAACAACAAAAGCCTCTGAAAGTCTCTGGGCATCTCCCTGCTCTACTGCGAGCTTCGCCCCCGGTCTAAATCCCTCTAAGAAGGTCTTGAGCGCATCACATTCGCTCATTGCCGTCTTGCAACTGAGTAGCTCCCTCTTGAGCTCATCCACTTCTTTTCGCAAAGCTTCCATCCCAGCTTCACTCGCATTACTCCCTCGAAATGTCACCAACTTGTTGAGAACTTCTCGTGTCTCGTCCTTGAACCGGTCATCTATGGACTCTACCTCGTCAAGACGGGACTCGAAAACACATTGGGTCTGCTTGGCCTCCTCATCGAATTTCTCAAGTCTACAAAGCCTCTTTCCCAACGACTCCAATTCCGCCTTCACTGCCTCCACTGCATCTTGAAGGAAATTATCTTGTTGGTTCAACTTCTCGTACATCGAGTTAAGAACTTCTTGGATCTCCTTCGCGGTTTCCTCCTTGGAAGAATCATCCGCTTTTTGCAAATCCACCATCTTAGCTTCACAAGCACAACTCTCTCGAACTACCTCCAACTCGTTGAGGATGCGTTGCGTCTCGTCATTGAACTTGCCCTCCATGGACTCTAACTTTTCAAGACGTGACTCCACAACACCTTGGATCTTTTTGGCCTCCTCTCTTAGAGTTTCCACTGTAGCCTCTAAGGAATCGCACGCTCAGACATCTTCACATCCAAGTCATTAAGAGCCAATTGAACCTCCTCCTGGATCCCTTCTAGAGACTCTAACGTCTCAATATCCAACGAACCCAGCTTCTCAAGGTTTACTGACTCTAGCTGTTCAAACACCACCTTGGCCTCCTTCTCGAAGTCCAAGAGTTTATCGACCCAAGCCTCCACAACTGTTATGAATTCAAGATTCGAGTGTACCTTATTTTCAAGACGGTTGCTCCTCTCGTCAAATTCCTTCAGAGTCTTTCTTACATCGTCCATTGTCAGTGTCTTCTTCTTTGGTGCCATCTCAATCACCACTTTGCCACGAACTAGTCTGATCCCTGATCACTTCGACTAACTCGAACGCAAACCACCACCACGCTTAACTGCAACTACAAGCTGGAACTCACCACACTTGACTGCACCTGCAAGTTGGCTTGAACACAAGTCACCACCACGCTTGACTGCAACTGCGAGCTGGCTCGAACGCAGGTCCCTTCCTCGACTCGCTCGGATAGCACTTATCACGGTACTTCTCTGATTCCACCTCTCATGGCTCTCTCTGTTACCAGCTCTCACAGCTCTCTCTGATACCAACTATCAGCAAAACTTTGCTCTGATACCAACTATCAGCAAAACTTCGCTCTGATACCACTTGTCACGGGGCTAGATATTGACTCTAGCTGATCCGTGCGGCCTTAGACGCCTTCGACGCAAATCATTCGATTCCTACGCCTAAATCAGCATTCAACCAGCCTTGTGAGTACTCCTGCTCGACAACGGCTTCGACAAGCACTCCAGGTTTCGATGGATCTTGTCACAGACACCACTTGTGTCGCGGGCTAGACCTTTGCCAGACGAATCGTGCCGGACCTTAGTCGCTTTCTCGGTTGAAACGTCGACTAAGTCACCCTGAAGTACCTTGTCACGATCTTAAGTGAAGATCTCTCGACAAACACCTAACTCAACCAAGATTCTTGCTCCGGAAGATCAAACACTCCTCGAAGCCCTCGAACGAAAGATCGTTCTAAGCGAAAGCTAATCAAAGAACAACGGAAAGAGATTGGCAGCTAGAACAACGAAGAACACTCAAGAACAACAAAGAACAATAAAGAACACTCAAAGAGTTTTAGAGTAAATGCTTCTTGTATTACTCAAAGTGAAGTATGAAGTAGTGAAGTGAATGATTTACAAGTGAGGAGGGAGCCTCTATTTATAGTTGAACTCCCCTACATCCAACGGCTCAGTTTAAATTACATCGACGGTCGAGATTGATCTTATCTTATCACATCTCAATTTCAAATCTCTAATTATCACAAACATTATCTACATATTATATTCAAATAAATGGATAATGCTTTGACCAAATTACCCTCCTAAATCCTCCATGGATTTGGCTAAGTCTTGTGGGCTTGCGGGCTCTTTAGCACTCTCCAAGTGTCGGGCCAAGTGTGATGGTCTTGGCAAGCCCGTTCCACCGCGCAAACTCTCTTTGGCTGATTCTTGCGCTAACGCCTCGGTCCCAAAGGTATGGTCCTCACCATTCTCCGAGTGTTGGGCCACATTTAGCAAGCCCGTTGCATTGCGCACAACCTCCCTATTTGTTGCTCGCGCTAATGTCTCGATCCGAAAAGTTTGGTCCGTGACAGTTTGCATAAAATAAGATGAAATGACCGCGAGGACTGACTTGGCTAGGGTAATGCGACCCGCCAAAAAGAGCCAACATGCTGCCCATCCACTAAGCTTGGAACGGATGCGATCCAAAAGAAAGTTAAAATCCACACATCACATGCGGGTTTGTTGTACCGAAAACCCCAGACAGGTACCAAGAGACAAGGTACGTTAAAAACTAATGACCGTGCAAATTTCCTCCTAAAAACTCAGATCAGTATTAGGAGAAAACCAAATTTTTGATTTGCGGGCACTAACTTTGTGCCCCGAGTACCTCTCAAACTCCGTCAAAATATAAGAAATAGTCCAAGCTTGAGTAAGATCTGCCTTGGCATATAAAATGAGGTCATCGACAGAAAAGAGATGTGATAAAAGAAGACTCGACCGAACTATTCTAAACGGAATCCAAGAGCCATTCTCAATAGCACAACGGATAGCTTGCCCTAGTCGTTCCATCGTTAAAACAAATAAGTACGGCAAAAGGGGGTTGCCTTGCCGAACCCCACGTTCTGGAGAGAAGATCGAGGAAAGGAAACCATTCTATTGCACTTGGACAGTTGATGAGGAGACAATGCATTATGATACGGATAAGATTCGGAGGGAAACCCGCATTAATTAGAGTAGTAAGGAGAAAAGCCCAACGAATCTGATCAAAAGCCTTCTCTAAGTCAATTTTTATTGCCATCCAACCCTGCTTAATTTTTTAGCGTGCATAGAATGGACAATTTCCTGATTCTGAATAACATTGTCATTGATAGATCGACCTGAAATAAAGTCAGTCTGCGTTGGTTGAATAAGTAGCGGCATCACAAATTTTTTTCGGCGAACAATTATATTCGTTAGTAATTTATAAATAACCGAGCACAAGCCTATTGGTCAGAAATCCGTAAAAGTTTGTAGACCATCAACTTTAGGAATAAGCACAAGAGAAGATCGATGCAAAGATGGATCAAGATCACCATCCTGAAAAACACATTGAATAGTCTGGTAAACATCGCCACCAACTATGTCCCATTGTTTCTGAAAGAATTCGACATGTAAACCGTCCGGTCTAGGTGTTTTAAGAGGAGCCATTTCTCGCAAAGCTTTTAGAATTTCCTGTGCTGAAGGAACGGCAAACAAAGCCTCTATAGAATAGACCGGTACTATAGGAAACATGCTCGAGATTGACATTGGAGCACTCATGGTACCATCTATAGCATAGAGTGATCGGAAGAAGCCGGTAGCTTCGGCACCAAGCACAGTTTTGTCATCACACCAACTCCTATTAGAAAGTTTCAGAGCATGTATTCTATTTCGAATTTTACATTGAGTGGCCTTACGATGGAAGTATGCAGTATTTTGGTTACCCATGTTGATCCAATCAGATCTGGATTTTCGCTGCCAAAGTAATTCATCTTGGTCAAGTAAAGCTTCAAGCTCTAGACGAAGATCGGTCTCTAGGTTAACAAGAAAACTAGAGTGTTGCTGTTCGAGGGCTTTCTGAGCTCCCCTTAAATGTGCCATAAGAGATTGCTTTTTTGCCCCAATATATCCAAAAACTGTCGTATTCTAAACATCAGTCGCTGAGGAGAATCGAGATATAGTTTCAAATAGAGAGTCAGAGGAATGCCAATTGTCAGCAACCATTCTTTCAAAGTCGAGATGATGTTGCCAACCAGTAAAATAGAAAAAGTGGGGAGGGGAAGCGAAACTAACAGTACGCCCAACCTGAAGTAATAAAGGCCTGTGATCTGATCGCATACAGAAAAGATGAGTAACAGTGGTTTCCAGAAAAGATTCATCCCAAAGTTCATTACATATCATCTGATCAAGGCGCGCATAAGTAGCCCCACACGACCATGTAAATTCAGGACCCTAAATACCAAGTTCACGGAGTCCACAAGTAAAAATAAATTCCTGGAAATCACGACTAGCTCTAGTGGATCCTATATCTCTTTTTCATTCCGATGCATCGATAGTGGCATTGAAGTCGCCCATTAAGAGCCAAGGGCGATGAATGGACGAAGCAAGTTGGCAGAGATGTGGCCAAAGAGATTTTTGCCGCAATGAAGATAGACTTGCATAGACTATAATAACGAGGAAAAAATTACCTGCTGTTCGACAAGTGACCTCACAGTAGAGAAATTGGAAATGATGAAGAAGAATTGTTACATGAACAGAGTCCCGCCAACAGAGCCATATCCCACCTGAAAAACCCAAGGCTTCAATTCGATGAAAAGAAGGAAGACTCAACGAGCCAATGACTGCATCTGCTCGCATCCCACTGATGTGGGGTTTAACAATGCCAAAGAAGTTTGGCCTGTAATCTCTTCCAACACAACTTTTATATTCATCATTAAGATTATAAACAAACAAGGGCACGGCTAAACCTGCATGGGAGCCGCAGGAGCAGTAGCAGCTGCTGTACTGGTGACTGAAGGCACTGTGGCCTGTTGTGCGATCATATTATACCTCTGACCAGGTATAGACTCATCATGGAAAATTGAGTCAGCCTGGACCATGGGGTCATCAGGCGGCTCACGAGCGCGTGTAACAGCAGGAGCATGCATTTGGCCAGTCCCAGCAATATTTGGGTCATCATTCTCGTTAACTGTAACAGCAGTGTGCATGGTTTTGTCGATCTTAGAGGCAGCACGACCAGGCGTAAAAGAGCTTCTAGAGTTCAAGGAGGGGGATTTACGAGTAGTCTTGGACTCTTAGGGGTTTTGGGACAACAACGGTACCTCGTGTTTTAGTAACGCAAGGGTCGGCGGGAGCCTTCCCTTTCCCCTCGACTAGCGGCCGAAATAGTGGAAAGAGCTGAAGGAGGGACCATAGATGTGTCATGAGGAGTAGCAGGGGGATTGTCACTATCTTTGGAGTGCTCAGTGGGAACTTCGCGAGGGTTGGGAAGCTCAGGGAGGTCTTCCTCGAATATGGGATTGAAACGGGATCCAGTTGCGATCGTGTCATTAGTACCAAAGCTACTACCGGGATCCAATTCAGATTTTTAATTTCTCTCTAAATGTTATGTGGTAGGGTTGAGCATTTGATAAGTCACGTGAACAAATGTTGAGTTATTCGAGTTTGTAAGTCTTGTTTTATGATTCAAACTTTATTTGAAATTTTTTAAATCGAGTCGAGTTTATAAAATTCGAGTCAAATCGAATCGAGTTTTCAAGTTTATTTACAAATTTAATTGTAATTATTTACTATAATGTTATAGTACATATTGATTCTAATTTTAACGGCTTTTTATATCCATATACGATATACATATTTTCACATGCGATATACATAATATATTATGTATAATTGACCGACTTGAAGCTAATATGAAAATTAATAAACTAAGTGCTAAAAATTTTGAGTTATTCAAGTTATTCGAATTTTTATTTCATAACTCAAACTTTATTTGAAAGTTTTTGAGTCGAGTTGTGTTAAAACGAATCTATTTTTTCTCGTCGAGTCGAGTTTTGCCCACCCTAGATTTATGTATGTGTAATTGTTTGATAGATGAATATATGTGATATCACTCATGTGAAATATGCTTGTAAGCATTTGAAATAATTTTGAAATGATTAATGAAGTCAAAATTCAAGTTTATCAAATATGTCTAGGATTTTACGTATATGAATAGAGTTCGAAAAATCACAAAAAAATTTATATCATAATGATCTATACATCATTGTAATTTTGAGTAAATCTAATTTTGTTTAGTGTGGAGGTCTATTTTTGTTACTATTATAAAAGATAAAAAAAAATTAAGTGATTGAAGGTAAAAAAAAAATAGAGAGCAGATGCTCCTAATATTAGTTCAAAATTAACTCTAAAAATTCGATATAAATTGTACAAGTCAAATTAGAATTACCACTTTATATGCTTAGTATTTTATGCAAACGGAGTGCAGCTTTGTGTTATATCTTATGAGATAAGTGAATTTCATTGAAAGTAATACAAGTAGGTATAGGCTGAGTGGTGGGTCTTTAAGTAGGTAGGATACGCAGTGAATTTGGGTTTGCACTCGCGTAGGTGAGTATAAATTTAAAAATTATATCCGTCGTGAATAATGAATAGACGATAGATATAAAACTTTTAAATAAACATGGAAATGGAGAATGACTATATACACCCGCTCATCTTGTTTACCGTCCCTAATTGAGACCAAGACATAAATCAAGATATGTTTCAAAAATTAAAATATAATTACACTCTTTCTAATCAAGCATGTTTAAAGAGAATTTTTTTTTATAATTATGTGAGTATAATTTTAATATAATATAATAATTACATTTTTATATGATTATGCGTAATGCCTAGACAGAATCGTACCACATATACCGATACTTTGTAATTGTGTTTTCTAATTATAGAGGTCAAGAAGTCAAAGTTTTTACTCATAAGATCAAGGGTAAAATATACAGTAGGTTATTTAATTATAGATTTGACAATAAATATGCTATTTTTATTTTAAGAATAACAATTTAGTTATTTAAATAAAATTTTATGATAAACACGTTACTTTTGTTTTAAAGGAAATATTTTAATTAATTAAAATTTTGTGACAAACATATTATTCTATTATTAAATTTGAAATATGGTATGGTATAATAATAATTTTAGTCTCTAAATTTATACATTATTAATTTTGTCATAATTCTAAAATAATTCAATAAATTTAATAATTTATATTTGAAATTTAATAATTCATATTTAAAAGTTTCAACTTCGCACCTTCTGACACACTCTTTGACCACTTGTTTGCACACTTTGCAACTGTTCATCAACCCAATAATCGAAAGATGTGATAACTCAACCGCCACAATCATTTCACCATTAGACAATTGACAGACTAATGAAACATATCTATTATGACCTTAATGTCGCATGTTAGTGGACACACTTACTTCTCTAATGGAAATTTTAAATACGAGGTTAAATTTATTGAATTGGTTTTGAATTAAGACCAAATTAATAGAAGCTATAATTTTTTGAGATTAAAATTGTTATTGTACCAAGTTATCTGTTTAAAATTTAAAGGTAGAGTGACTTGTTAGTCACAACATTTTCAAATCGAGTGACTAAAATTATTACTTTTAGAAGAAAAGTGACATATTTATCATAACATTATTAATAAATGACTAAATCCTTATTTTTAGAAGAAAATTAATATATTTGTTACAAAACTTATACTTTTTTAATTGATATATGCCGAGATTCGAATTAATAAACAATAAGTTAATATGAACATCTTTAACAGCTCGATCGGTTAGGGAATCTCTACTAAACTTATAATTAATTAGCATGTTGCGGATTTTACCCCACTATTAACAACTGTCAGATTTAGGCTCTGATGGTGGATCAGAGATTATAATACTAAGCGTTGGATTTCATCAACTGAAAAAAAAATCAAGGGCTGGCATCAGTTCAGCAGAGGCGGGAAAAGAGGCCATTGGGCCTTTAAGTAGAGAGGCGAAACGTAAGACCTTGGCCTATTAACGACTACATTTTCTCTCTTTTTTGTTCTTTAATTTTCCTTCTGATTTTGCTCTAGCTGCTCGGCCAAGATTGGTCCAGGATTGATGGGGAAGGCGAGTTTCAGTTTCTCTCTGTAGGGTTTCTAATCGGGAAAATCTGTGTCTCTGCTCTGAGATCCAGGTTTTGAAATTAGGATTCATTCGGAGACGGGTTTAGGGCTTGAATCAGCATTTCGAATTTCCTTTTTGGTTGGATTGGATCTCAATTCTAAAGGACGTAAACGAGTTTAGCTTAGATTTTCTACTCTTTTCGCCCATAAGTATTGATTCGTTCTTATTTTCTTCAATGATTCTTTCTTTAAGCAAATCCCCATCATGCTGTGAATTCATTTCAATCATTAGATCGAAAAAAAGCTGAAAAAGAATTGAAATTTGATTTTCTTTGAGCGGCTAGGAAAGTAAAGAAAGAGTTTTAGGTATTCTTGAGGTGGTGTTGATTGTGAACTTAAGAAAAAAAAAGTTTATAATTTTGGGTTTTTGTTTTCTGTTTACCGTTCGGGGATTTCTTTAATTAGGGTTATAATTGAACATTTCATTCGTTGACGAATGCTAAGACAGATATTTGAGATTGGTGTATGAATGCTTTTGAAGGACTGACGAACTGCCCATTTTGGAACATTTCAAGGAAATAGAATTCATAGATGTAGTTAACATTTCATTCTGGGTTTTAATAAGATTAACTGTGGGATATTATAAGACTATAGTGGAGTGGTTGATATGTGCTACATTGGAAGTTGATCTTATGGCACCAGCTATTCCCATAGAGTACACAGGTCAGAAGGAATATGGATAGTGTTTGTTTTCTCAATTGATGGGGAAGCCTAAGAAGTATTCTAAGGGAGGGATTTCTTCTAGTTTTAGCCATGATTACCGACATGCGGTTGAGACCATGGGTCAATCAGAGGGCTTTGGGAGTTCTAGACGGATTTATACAGAGATAATGGCATCAGAGGATTATTGTGCACATAAAAGGAAATGTATCAATTTGGATAGTTAAGATAATTTTGGTGTCCCCATGCAAGTATTGTCTCTGTCTAAGATGTCACGACGCGAGAGAAAGGATTTGGTATTGAGACTAAAAATGGAGCTTGAACAGGTTCAGATGCTGCAGAAGAAAGCTGGTTCTTTTGGCACAAATGTTGTTTTATCACCATCTAATGATAACAGGAGTTGCAGTGACGGGAAGAAGAGACCTCCATTAGAGAGTGTTCATCAGTCAGTGGAAGTACGGAGTTCACAGGGGAAGAAACGACCTTTCGGAGGACATAATAGTGCCTGCGCAAAAAAGAATCCTTCTGGATGGGTTGAATCTCAGAAGCTTACTGTGGCAATGAGTAACTCCATTGCTCATTCGATGAAGGAATGTGAGACTTTGCTTAACCGTTTGATGCAACATAATTTTGGTTGGGTTTTTAACAGCCCTGTTGATGCGGTGAAGTTAAACATTCCAGATTATTTTACTGTCATTAAGCATCCAATGGATTTGGGCACCGTGAAGAAGAGGATAACATCAGGGTACTATTCAAATCCAATGGACTTTGTTGCAGATGTTCACCTTACATTTTCCAATGCAATGACATATAACCCACCTGGAAATGATGTCAACTTCATGGCCAAGACACTAAGTAAATATTTTGAAGTAAGATGGAAAGCTATAGAAAAGAAGCTTCCTATAACCACTAATGTTGATGCTGTGAATTCCACAGCAGCTGCACCTATAGAAGGTGAAACAAACAGTAATGTTTTACCTTTGAAAAAATAAAAAAATAAACCCAAAAGACACTGATCAAGCCAGAGTGCGCATTACACAAATCATGACCGATCAGGAGAGGCATAATTTGAGCACAGAATTACAGTCTTTGTTGGGAGAATTGCCTGAAAACATTGTTGACTTTCTTAAAGAGCAGAGTTCTTGTGATGGTCAAAGTGGTGAGGATGAGATTGAGATTGATATTGATGCTCTAAGTAATGAAACATTGTACAAATTGAGAAAACTTTTGGATGATTATTTGCACAAGAAGCAGAAAAACCAGGCAAAAGCTGAATCCTGTGAAATGGAGGTATTCTTATTTGTCTATCTCATCCTTTGGTACTTTTCTTTTTGTTTTATCCAGAATGTAGTATTGACACCTATGATATTGCTTTGTCTTTTCTGCTGTTGTAGCTTCTTAATGAGTCAGGGTTTAGTAATTCACCAATGCGGCCTTGTAAAGGTAATTTACCGATCTTTGCATTTGTGGATTATTTACAGATATTAAGGTAGTGAACCAAATTATGACAGGAATTGATATTTCTTCTCTTACTTGTTAGGTAATGATCATGTTGACGAGGTCGTAGATGTAGTTGGTAGCGGTTATCCTCTGGTAGCAATAGAAAAGGGTTCAACCCATAGAAATAGCAGATGCAGTAGTTCCAGTAGATCAAGCGGCGAATCAGGCTCTTCTTCTAGTGATTTGTACAATTTACTGTAGTGAACTTTTCCTTATCCATTTTTTGTGCTTCAGAAATCTGGAAAATATGCTGGGTTATGATATAGTCTTTTCTATGCATGAAAAGTTTTCTTTGAAAGTTATATCTACTAAGAGTTCTGATGTTAACTTCTGATTTTTGTTTAGCTTATCCACAATTTTATAGACCATAGTTTGTCAACCTCAAGTTGTTTTCTAGCTTGAGATCATTCTTTGATGCTTCATTGTTGTTGAATGGTTGATAAAACGTTTTTTCCCTGGTTTCTACTCGAAGGGCAAAAGGTTATGTATATTGTTTTGATATCCGTCCTAACACGTAGAGGACTCAGATTCGAATTTAATCTTTGGGTATTGCCCTTTAAAAATGAATCCCATTTACATTTTTATCCCGAAAATTTTCATTGATGGAAGTGAATCTTTTTAGCAGTCCTTTTTCAACTTGCTTACCCATAGTTTGGCTTTCTTTCTCTGCTGGCTACATTTTTGTCTCGGTTGTATTTAGTTAACTTGATTCTCTTTAATTTAGATTAGAGTGAGACTACAGAGATGAATCTTGAAACTTGGGGCATCATATACGAGACGAAAGAAAGAAAGGAGAATAGCTTTTGGGTAACAAGCTATCTTTGTTTTTGATATGAGGTTGACTTATCTTGTGGATCTGACCGTGAAACTCTTGCTATCTATTTTGCAAATTTATAATCTTAGCTCTTCATGGGAATGTGTCACAGTAAAATTGGGGCTCCAGATGGTCACCATTTTACTGGTATCGTGGAAGAGTTTCTCAAATCAAAAACATTCTGTTAATTATTGTTTTGGTTGATGAAATTTGTTGCCTACTACATGGTTTCTACTTCATGTTAATTGGTGATTTAAGTAATATTGGGAACCATTTGAATCAAGCTATAAAAATCACATATATGTTTGGTTGGCTGCTTTAAATTTCATAATTTTGTCTTGGCATTGGTAAACTTGTAAGGATTTTTAGCCTTTTTTGTATTATTTGCTATATGCTTCACGATAAATGTAACCTTGTGCTGTTTCTATTAAAAATATATAATTTTCCTTGTATATTTTTCTTTTCAGATTCAGGTTCTGCTAAAGCTTCTGTACCTTTTAGTTCTATAAGGGTATCTCTATATTTTGATAATTTGGAAATTTTGTGTTCTAGTGAATATAAAACGGATTTCTTTCTCGGCTGTTCTTGATGATGGAAACCGTAAGTTTCCTCATTCTTTTTATGCACATGCACGCATCTGTAAAATCTATTTTGTGTCAACAAAAAAATGGCTACTCTTTTGTGCTCATATAGAGTCTTTAAAAGAGTTCGGTCAAGTTGAGCTAAATTCTCATGATAAGTCTAGTGCTGTTGAGGAAGAAGGCCGCCAAGATGCTAAGCATAACTATTAAGAAGGCTCTGTACTGTTACAGTTGGGGCATGATCTCACCCATAATGCTGTAATATTATAGAGGAGAGTGCTCCATCCGAGAGGCCAGTCTCCCCCGAGAAGCTCTATCGTGCAGCTTTGTTGAGGAACCGTTTTGCTGACACCATTCTTAAAGCCCGAGAAAAGGCATTTGAAAAGGTTGTACAAATGCTTGATTCAGTTATTTTTACATGTCTATGTGCTTAGATTGCTGTTAGTTCCGAGTAACTGATCAGTTCATATATAACATGATTGAGCACGGGGTGAGAAGGGCGATCCTGAGAAACTGAGGATGGAGAGGGAGGAACTTGAAAGGCAACAGAGAGAAGGTTTAAACTTCATGTTTTGTTTAATTCTTCCTTCAATTGGAAGAGAATGTAGGGACCCTTTTTGCAAGCCCCGCTCACCAATATCTCAAGCTCTGTGATGCCTTTTTTCTTTTTCTCTTATTAGAAAAAAGCACGATTACAAGCGGAGGCTAAGGCTGCTGAAGAGGCTAAGAGAAATGCAGAAGCAGAAGCTGCTGCTGAAGCCAGAAGGAAGAGGAAGCTGGAGAGAGAAGCTGTACGTCAAGCACTTTTACAGGTAAATCGTATCTCTTTTTTATTTTGTGGCCAATGTATCGTGTCCTCGTCTTAATGTTGCTGAGAAGCTTATTTGCATTGCAGATGGAGAAGACTGTGGATATCAATGAGAGCAGTCGGTTTATACAAGATTTAGAAATGTGCTTTGTAGATGGAGAAGACTATAGAAGTAATCCCCTTGAACGACTAGGTTTATGCATGAAGGAGGATGATGAGGGGGAAGAAAATGAACCTCCCCAAAGTGCTCCAGAGCCAGCAAATGATGTAGAGGAAGGGAGTAATCCACTCGAACAAATGGGATTATACATTAAGGCAGACGATAAGGACGAAGAAGATGAACCTCCTCAAAGCACCCCAGAGCCAGTAAATAATGTAGAAAAACACTTTAAACATTTATCATTTTTTATCAAAATAATCATTTATAATAGTTTAGTGGTGTCTAAATCCAAAATAAGTTTGCTTCAAACAAAAATAAATTTTTAGGCTATTATATTACCCAAGGGACAATTATCCCAATAAAAAGATGCATAGAATTTGTTAGCAAATTTCCAAACCAAATTCTTGATAAAGTCCAGTTACAAAAAATTTTAGGATGCTTAAATTATGTCAAATACTCTTACCTATGTCTTAGTAAATTATTTAAACTTTTGTATGAAAGGCTCAAGAAAAATCTAAAACCATAGACTGACACACATACCAATGTTGTGGTTCAAATTAAAAATGATATTGCAGATTTTCCTTGTCTTCATTTAGCAGACTCATCGAGTCCAAAATAGTTGAGACAAATGCGTCATAAATAGGATATAGCGGGATCTTAAAACAAGTTAAAATGAGAAGAAACAAATAGTCTAATTCATCTCTGGACATTGAAATCCAACTCAGCAAAATTATAGTATTATTAAAAAAGAAATTTTATCTATTATTTTATGCATTACAAAATTTCAAAATAATTTATTAAATCAAAAAAATTACGCATTGATTGTAAATCGGCAAAAGAAATTTTGCAAAAAGATGTTTAAAATATTGCTTCCAAATAAAATTTTACAAGATGGCAAGCAATTTTAAGTATATTTGATTTTGATATTGAATTTATCAAAGGGGAATTTAATTCTCTACCCGATTTCCTTACTAGAGAATTCTTACAAAATGTCCCAAAATTGAAAGATAAAGGAAAAGGCAAATTGCATGAAGCAATATCAGCAAAACCCATCAAATCGTGGTCAAAAATATTTGCACAAGAACAAAATAAGAAAAATGCCCCATCAAAATCCTCAACCAATGCATCACTCTAAGATGTCCAAGATTCAAATGAGATTTCGTCTAAAGTTAAAAATAAATTGAGTCTCTTTCTCAATCTCCATAAGCTGTCATGACATTTGCCTAAATGAAAGATGAAGGTTCTCTCAAATAAATTGCTGCAAAAACAATATAAATATAAAAAATAGAGAAATTATTTTACATAAACCAAAATCTCATAAATGTTTTAAAATTATTCAACAGATTTTTCCAAAACAAGTAATGTTGTCACAAATATCTACTCAAAAATTTTCACAATATTTTCCAAATAAAAATGTTGAATACATTGTTTCGATGAAGGATGATTTTTCTGATAAGCATCCACATCTTTTAATCAAACATTTTTTTAATGGTTGCCATTTTATGACAACAAGTATTGAAAAAATCAAGAGTATTATATGAATATTTTGATTCAAACATGATATGTATCTTTCAAACATTTTATTGATCCAAAAAATCCAAAATTCATAACCCACTCCACAAATTCCCAAAATTCTTAGATCCGGAAATTGGGGTGAAAACCCAATAAATTTGGTGAAATTTCCAACTTCTTTCTCTGAAAAAATTACCCATTGCACACATTTCTTATATTGGGACTACCAAATAGCCTCGTTTAATGCATTTTTCATAAATAATCCACATATAAGACATTCTTGACCCATATATTTCAAATATGATTTCGAATACAAATTTTTCAACTGGTTCTAAGAATGGTGGCATATTATGGTCCAACTTCTTTTGAGATATTGCCACAAAAAATTCGAGCTCTCTGGCCAAAATTTTTGAAAAAAAATTCCAACCATAACTGGACCAAAAACACCTATTCTAGACTATTTTTTTTCCAAATTATGTATTTCTTGGATTATTTCTTGGGGATACAGTTATGAAAATAATGAAAAATAAATATCCTTTGGTTAGTTAGAACTTTCAAAATAAAATGGTGGAACAAATTCAATGATAAAAATATGACTCCAAATATTTGGACAATTTCTTTGCTAAAAATAAATCTTTGCAAATCACTTATCTTAGACAAGGATACAATAAGATTTCTACAAGCAAAATCAAATACTAGTACAGTCCTAGCCCAAGCTAAGAGTAAAAAAGAATTTAAAAATCTGATGGCAAAAATATTGAGTTTAATGAGCTCCGAATCAAAAGAAGAAGATGGAGATAAAGTTTTTCAATCATTTTCAATTAAAATCATTGATCTTGCAGATGACAATACCCTCACAATTATCAAAAAAAAAATTATCAAAACAAAAAAAGTATAAGGAAGTCTTGAAGCCAAAAGATGGTGATAACAAAATAATCGGGGTGGCAAAATTTTTAAAGATATTCAAGATTTCCCAAGATTTTTCGAGAAGAGATTGGATGCAAAAAGCAAATAATTCACCGGTGCAAGAAGCCAAAACAAGTCCAAATGGTTGCCAAAATGGAAGCAATAATGGTGGAAAAATTTGCAAAGATAAAATGGATGTCATTGATGAATAAAGAAAATGGGTGTCATTCATGAATAGTGAAGATTTGCAATAATGTATCGAATAGTGTGAAAAATAAGTGTAAAAGAGGATAAAGCCCTCTATAAAAAGCTCTCAATATCGATGTCACGCTAAAAAATTTCTCGAATTCAATATTAAAGTTTGGATTACTCAAATTTACTCTTCTTGTTAATTTTCTTGTTTTCAATTTGAAATTAAATTAAATTTTAAATTTAATCAGATCCACTCAACTCAAACTTGAAAATCGATCCATTAATTACTAAAAAATTTGAGTTATTCAAATTTTTATTTTATAAGTCAAATTTTATTATAAAAAATTTAAGTTGAGTCAAGAGGAGTCGAATATTTTTCACATCAAGTCAAATAATTATTTTTTCGAGTGAGTCTTACCCATCACTGAGAAAATGGATATCAAACAAACAAGAGCATGGGATCTTCATAAACACCTTGTGAGTTCCCAGATATAGTGGATCAACCTTACTGTCACACACATATCCAGTCTGAAAACAAGGTTTGAAATAGAAAATTGTTGAGGCAATTCCACATATCCTTAGCTGGAGGAACAATAAGCAATAATCCCAGGATCCTGCACAAATTTGGCCATTTCTTCTTGGCCGAGTGTTATCCAAGCTTCAACCCCTTCACCATCGCTGGAATCCATCAAAATTACTGTTCTGTTAATACTCAAAGCAGGGGCACACCAGATTGGCTTTCCCCATCCAAAATCAACTTCATAGAACGGGAACCTACACCAGCTAACAAAGATAAACGTGCCACTTTTCACTTTATTTCTAAGCAATTTTATGTAATCTACGGCACCTTCACCAAGCTTTCTCACATATTCATCGTCTACTTTTCGTATGGTGTCGTGAAGTTTTGCTGCTAAAATGCTGAGCTTCGTGGTTTTCTCCTTCAGTGGTTCCACTTCTTTCACATGGTACACATTTCCAATGCATTGTTGTGGCAATGGTGGATTCGTTCTGTTCCTCAGATTGATAGAAAAGGTTACCTTTGAGAATGTTATGTCGTTCTCTGAAGTTGTAGATAACATGGCAGACCAAATCAGTGCAGCCAAAGCCTCGAACCTCGACGGATGATGCCGAATCGATCCGTTGCTGATTTCGTCGCGTAAAGAAGTAATGCTAGAGCCATTGAACAAGAGTCTTTTAGTCACAGTTTCACCACCCTGCAATTCTTCGTGTTCTTCGTTGTTCTTATCTTCCTCAGCAAACTGAGCAACCAAATCTGATAAATCCCGGGAAGGAAACAGAGAGCTGCAATCGTAAACCACATCAAAGTCGATGTAATCGTCGGCGGACTCCATTTCAGCCCAGCTTTTAATAAACATTGCTGCCGCGGCTCCATCGGCGACAACATGGTTAACATAAGCACAAACCGCTATTCCACCGCAAGCAAAGAAGTTCACTTGAATTGCAACCAAAACCTGGTCAGAATCTTGTTTAGGCAGCTTTTGAACCGAATCGTGGGGCAATAATTGATGCAGCAATTCGATCTCGGGACTTCGAAGAACAATGGACATGTCAATGGCTACTTGAGCTTCGGTGTAGAGAACACCCGCATCATTACAGTCGATGCTGAACCAATCTTTGAGCCTCCCAGCAAATGGATAAAAATGGGTTAACGTTTTTGAGAGGGATTGTTTGAGAATATCGGATTTTTTTTGCGGATTCTTGAGGGGTTGAGGAGTAGAAGAGAAGAATAGGGGTGTAAATGGATTCATTTACCTCTATCTGATCTAGAATAGAGAGGTTATGGGTTCGTAGGTGGTGAGGGGTTGGAGAAGAAGGTTTAATGGCTTCTCGGGAGATGATTTTCACTTCCATGGATGGAATAATTTGAAGTAATCAAAGCAGGCTGAGGAGTTGTTTGTATGAACTATGAGATATAATATGGCTGAGGAGTCACACTGGCATCTCCAAAAGCTGCCGCCTAGAAAGCAATTGGCCGATTATGTCCATTTTCATTGTACAAGAATGGGTTTTTTTTTTTTTTTTTGCACATGAGTACAAGAATGGTATTTAAAGTAGACATTTAAATGAAAACGAATAGGAATAAAGTTACTTTCATGATTTGATGCGTGTATTGTCCGAGGTGGCATTCGGGTTGTTTAAATAGGGTTTAGGTCGGGTCATTTAAGGTTTAGATTGTAATCGATTTAGGTCGAATTTGATTTAGATTTTGTTTGGGTTGGGTCAATATCAAATCAGTTAGATTTTAAGTGAGGTCTACATTGAATCGATCGGTTCAGGTTAGATTAATATCAGATTAGTTGATTTTCATAATGGGTTAATAGTTGGATTTTTGAGTCAATTCGGGTTGAGTTGAGTATAAGTCCAATTGAGTATGTGTAGTATTATTGATATATTCTTGTAAGGCATAAAGTCAAAAAGTACCCCAACGTTTAACTGAATAGTCATTTTGACCCATATTCTTGTTTTGGAGCAATTCAACTCTCAACGTTTCATTTTGGATCAAAACAACCCCTTTGCATATGAAAATTGTTAGAAAACTGACGGTAAACAGTTTGAAATGACTTGACAGAATGATAAGTCAGCAGAAAAAATTATTTTATATTTTATATAATTTTATAAAATTATTTTTTGATTGATGCAATTTTTTAAGTCAACACATCTATCTATATGATACTGCCATGTCAGCGTGCACTGCCATATAGGTTTGTCACGTCATTTCAAACTATTTACCTTCAGTTGACTGACAGTTTTCATTCGAAGAGGTGTCATTTTGACCCAAAATGAAATGTTGAGGATTGAATTTCTCAAAAGAAAAAAGAATAGTGACCAAAATGATTATTCAGTCAAATGTTGAGGGCATCTTTTGGCTTTATGCCTTCTTTTAATGAACGTATGTTCTATTGGATCAAATATGAAGATGGACTTTTAAAGGATGAAATATGATATTGAACCATTAAATTATTATCAAAGATGATGGTTAACTAGTAGTGTGATACAAAAGGAGAATAAAAACATAATTTTACTATTTATCGGATTGCTACAAATAGATAATAATAAAATAAATTATTCGTTCACTTCAACCCAATTATCGCGTTAAAATCGAGTCGATGTTCAATTCAGATTAGATTTATATAAATTAAATTCGGGTTGCTTTTGATTCGGGTCTATATCGGACCAACTAAAATTCGAGTCGATTTCAATCCAGTTCAATTTATTTTGAGTTTTGAATCAAATTTTGGTCATCATGGTCGAGTTTATATCCGATCTTAAATTAAATAAATCAATTCACGTTATCATATTCAAATCAAATTTATCAAATCTAATATTGTCAGGGAATTAATGTCTTTTTTATGTAAATTGTTTGATTTTTTTAAGTACATATGCAACAATTGGCTAATGCACCATACAACTTTAGAGAAGAATCCACTATATTCTATGCATATGTATTATGTATCATATTAACTACTTACAAGCTATTATCTAATTGTTTGGCATCATTTTTTTACAACATTCTAAAAATTGTAGGTTTAAATATATTTTAACGTACTTTATCATGCTCTGTCGCGTGATTAGCAATTTCGGGTATAGGTTGATCATGGGTCTTGTTTAAGTTATGCAACTTGTGTTGCAGGGTTGTTTGATGGATTATTTTGAACTTTTGTTTCGCACTTTTTTTCTTCCACCTAGATTTAGAAAAAAAATTTAACGAGGCATATGGTAGTATGTCTTCTTGTTTTATCAAAAATAATATATGTTTTAAAGTGATTTTTTTTCTAAGTTGGAGTTATGGGCAATTTAAGTTAAATATAATATCATCATTGTTGATCTTTATTTTTGATTAAGCAGAGATTATATTTTCGAGGTAAATGTCGATATTCGAATTCATACAAGATGTGGTTATTTCAACTCGATCAAAACTGGTGACGAAAAAATTGGGGTTGATTTCAACATAGTGGCTATGAATTGTTTCTCCGAGTTTATTCAAAGGAATAACTCGATTGACTTGCCTATGTCGGGTAGCCTTTATACATGGTTTAGGGGAGGAGTCAGTGTTGTCGCGAGTAAATTGGATAGATTCTTGGTGTCTTCTTAAGTGGTCTCTTGTATTCCAAACTTATTGCAAAGTTCTCTTCCTAGAGGGTTATCTGATCATAGTCCGATGATTTTAAAGGTTGTTAATGATGTAGGGGGTCCAAGGCCATTCAAATGGTTTTCGCATTGGGCCGATGAAGCCGATCTTGTGGAAACTGTCAAAGCTTCTGTATTAAATTCTGGCAGGAAAGGAGTGAGAGACATGATGAGAGTCGTTAAAAGCTACTGTTAAGAACTGAGTGAAGGAATTCAGAGAAAACGAGCCCGAGTCAACTAATTCCTTAGAAAGGAAAATTGTAGTACTGTAGGAGAGGTTATGCTCTAATGGGTATAGTGAGGGGACTGCTTCTGAAATTCAAGGTTTGAAGTCTACACTCTGAGCAATGTAAGAAGAGAGGAGAGGGAATGGATTAAAAAATCGTGGCTTAAATGGTTCACTGAAGGTGATAGAAACACCAAGTTTTTTCACCTATCTACATCTATGAGAAAAAGCAGGAATACAATTGTATCCTTAAAAGTTGGTAACACTTTGTTGGAAGAACGTGAACTTATTGTGAAGGCTTTTGAAGATCATTTTCGCCAAAACTACAGCCGATCTCATACCTTGCCAATTAAGAGTTTTGGTAGCGAGTTCAAGCTCCTCACGGTTGAGTCTGCTAGTGCCCTTGAAGTTCCCTTCTCGCTGAAGAAATTTTGGGGGCTATTCAATCTACAGACGGTAATAGGACGCCCGGCCCTGATGGATTTAATCTGGACTTCTATAAAAAAAAAATTTGGCCGTCTCTTAAAGGAAAAGTGTTGGAGTTTTTCGAGAACTTTTATAAGGGAAAATTAAAGGATAAATCAATTAATCATTCCTTTATAACCTTAATTCCTAAGACATCCGATCCAGCCTCTATAGATGATTACATGCCTATCTCCTTGGTCAGCAGCTTATATAAGATTTTAGCAAGAGTCCTATCCAGGAGGTTATTGAGCTACATAAATGAGGTTGTAGGTGAAAACCAATTTACTTTTATCCCCGGCAAACAATTCTCGAACTATTCTCTAATAGCAAATGAAGCCATTGACGAGCTCAGGCATAACAAGAGAGAGGCAATCGTGTTCAAAGCGAATTTCAATAAAGCATATGATACCGTGGACTGGGCATTATTGGATTATGTATTGAAAAGAATGGGGTTCGGCTCTAAATGGCAAAGATGGATCAATATTTTTTCATCGATAGCATCGGTCTCGGTTCTGATAAATGGTGCTCCGACCAAAATGTTTCCTATCAATAGAGACTTGAGGCAGGGTTGTCCGATGTCGCCTCTACTCTTCAACATAATCGGCGGAGCATTGAGTGTGCTAATTCACAAAGTTGCGGAGTCTGAGGTAATAAAGGGTGTAGAAGTGGGGCAAAATGGTTTCACCATCTCTCATCTGCAGTTCGCGGATGATTTAATTCTGTTTGGTGAGGCTAATTTAGAGAACGACTAACATCAAGAGAATTCTTAAGAGAGTTTGAGTTGGCTTCCGGGTTGAGTCTAAATATGAAAAAATGAAACTCTATGGTTTAAACGTGAAGGAAACTGTATTCGAAACTGGGCAGATTCGATTAAGTGTAGTATGGACTCATTTCCTACTTCTTATATAGGTCTGCCTATGGGTCATCTTCGTAACTCTTTGGCTCTCTGGAAACCCATTTTTGATAAGTTCCGAGTTAGGTTGGAAGGGTGGAAAGGCAAGTGTCTGTCTTTTGGTGGTCGAATTACATTGGTTAAGTCGGTGCTTAGCAATCTCCTTGTCTATTTCCTTGCTTTATTCCAGATGTCATGTACCGTTGCGGATAAACTAAACAAGTGCACCCCAAACTTCATTTGGGGCACTAATTTAACTCGGCCAATCCATTGGATCAAATGGAACGATCTTTGCAGGCCAAAAGACTTCGGTGGCTTGAGCTTAGTCGATTTGAAGTTGAAAAATCGATCTATGCTAAATAAGTGGGTTTGGAGGTTTGATAGTGAACAAGATTGTTTACGGCGCAAAGTTTTAGTCCCCAAATATGGCTTTGACCAAAATAGTTTGTTGCCTCGTTATAATAGCAGCTCCAAGGTATCGTGGATGTGGAATAACATTACAAGACCCTTGGCAAATCATGAGGACTTCTTCACGCTAAATTTTTGCTTCGTTCTGGGGGATAATAAATTAATTAATTTTTGGGAAGATCATAGACTGCCTTTTCGGCCTTAAAGATGCGTTTCCAAGATTATACAGGTTAGCAATAAAAAAATATGGTAAAGTGAACCAATTTGGCTCAAAGGTTTCTGGTTTTTGGGTTTGGAACATTGAGCATAGACGAGCCCTATTTGTGTGGGAACTTGATCTATGGGATGATTTTGTTAAAACATTGGATCGAGCTGCTAGGGGTGCAGGTTCAACTGACTGCCTAAAATGGGTGGGAGGTTCTAGTGGCTTTTACAATTTGTGAAAATATCAGAGTCATTGGGGCCGCGGAGGATAAGGTGTGGAGATTGATATGGCCGAACCTAGCCCCCCCAAGGTGGAAGCGTTCTTATGGAGAGCCGTTCAAAGTAGAATACCAACGTTTACTGAGCTCTTTAAGCGTGGTGTATCTTTTACAAATCCTAGCTCTTGTGTGCTGTGCTCCAAATCTCCTGAATCGGTGGATCATCTATTGTGTCAGTGTGATATTGCTTGGAGAGTTGGCAGAGATTGTGTCGAATTTGGAATATTCAGATGGTTATGTCAGAATAGTCAGCCGATTGAATCTACTGTTAAACCTGTCTGGAGGTTAGCTTTTTCAGGATTGTTTGGACTATTTGGTTATGCAGAAATAATTTTGTCTTTAATGATAAATGTTGCAACGCGGATCTCTTCTTCGACCTAGCTTTAATGAGAATCGGTTTTTGGTGTACAAGTAAATGGCCTTTACACTTATATTCAGTTGCAGATTATATTCGCCATCCAAATTTGTGCAGGGTTCACTTTGGTTACCAATCTAGGCCCTCTCCAGGCTCCAGGGACTTGGGAGCATCCCCTATGGGATCCCTTAAGTTCAACATTGATGCTTCGGTGGAAGACAGTTTTAATGAAGCCGAAATTGGTGGTGTTCTTCTAGATCACTTGAGTACTCCTTTGTTAAAATTTTCCTTGTCCATCAGCTTTTCGGACCCGACTGGTGCGGAGCTGAATGCTATATTGAAAGCTTGCCAACTTTTTGCCAAGTCAAAGTGGAATGGGTCTTATCCACTGACTATCGAATCCGATAGCCAGCTGGCAGTAGGGGTGTTTAAAAATATCCGATTCGACATATCCGATTATTCGTTGATTCGATCCGAAAATTCAAATATTCAATCTGATTTTTATTTTAGGATAGGATATCTGATCTGATTTTAAATTTTCCGAATCGGATACGGATTGCAATATTTCAAGTTTCGAATTATCCGAAAATCCGAAATTTCATGAATATTAATCTTGTTATATTTAACAACTTGATGCTTGTTATATCCGAAAATTAAAAAATCAAAATTTTCATATATGTGAATCTTGTTATATTTAGCAATTTGTTGTTTGTTATATTCGAAATCCCGAAATTTTCATAAATACGACCTTCAAATTCGAAAAATAGTTAAATCAAATTATATTTTCGAATAATCGGATATCCGAATATCCGATATCTGAATATCCGATTTTTTCAAATTAAATGCAGATCACTATATTGTCTATCTGAAAAACCGAATCGGATCCGATCCGATATCCGACGATGAACCCCTAGCTGACAGTGAATTGGATTTCTTGTTCCAGTCAGATTCCTGTTCCTTTTGCCGACTTAGTTTCGGAATGCAGGTCTTACTGTTCAAAGCCCCTATGAAAAACCAGGTTTACATAAAGGGAAAGGAATGGTGCTGCGCATGTTTTAGCACATCAGGGAGTGCAAAGGGTAGTTGATTTCATGTGGGTAAATGAATAATTTGTTTTGTGGGGTTGGGTGTTTGGGTGTTCATGCTCGAGTGTATGGGTGTTGGAGATTATACTGGTGTAGTATGGGATAATGGTTTACTGTGAGATAAATGTTATTTATAACGCTTTGTACTTCTTCAATTGATAAATAAATTTTGGCACTCTTTTCTCTTTTTTTAGGATTAAAGGGTTTTTTAATGATGATTTTTTCTTTCAATTGTTTTTGAATATGGAATAGATTAGGGGTGGCGTTGAGCAAGTGCAATCTGAAAACCCGACTGAAACCTGATAGAGTCAGAACCTGGTTTGACCCAAGGATTCGATGACCCGAACCCGATCTGTAACCGACTGTTGTTGACCCAAACTTGAATTGGACATGCTACTGTAGTAACCGAACTCGACCTGCATCCGACCGAGAACGACCCGAACCTGAATTGGACTTAGTACTGTGGACCCGAAACCCGGCCTGCACCCGACTGAAACGAACCCGAACCCGAACCCGAGACTGACCTGACAAATAACCGATATTATTCGACTGAATCGACCCAAGATCTGATTTTGCCCGACTTGTTTTGAACTTGACCTGTTAAATGACCCGACCTGTTGTTGACCTGAACTGATATTGACCTGGCTTGATAAGAATTTATTATCTTATAATATGATAAACTAATTTTCACCATTTAAATTATTAATTTTTGTATTTAAAATCATTTTGTTTAATAGTTCAACTATTAATTTATTAAATTATATATAAGAATATATATATAATCAATTTAAATTGTTGATAAATGTAAACTATTAAGTGGTGATAAATGTAAACTATTAATTTTTTAAATCAATTTAAAGTGTTAAATAATCTTTTTGTTATATATACAAACATAATCAATCGATTTTTTTAAAAGAAATATTTAATTTAGATATTCATTTGACACTACTAAGTAATTAGGTGCTACACCGACACCTATTTGGTTGCAAAAACACAACGGGCCTAAATGGTGACACCACAAATGGTCTATGTTCATGGAAGAAAATTTCCAATCCAAGTCTTTACAAAACAGAATGAGAAAATAATCCCATTTCTGGCACAAAACCACAAATCCACGGTGCTTAATATAGGAAACAACGGATTATGATCCCACAGGGCTTACTTCCATATCTTGATCAGTAATTTCAGGCTCGGTTTCTATATACTACATTGATGTGAACATCACATTTTAATTTTTAACAATAAAAACTATATTTAGAAATTCACCCTCTAAAGATCAAATTTTGATATCAATAGTTCAATACATTCAGAAATCAAATAGAATCCATTAGCTCATAGAGAAATTCAAAACTTTACAGTACCCCACAAAACAAGAACAGTAGATTCTTGGGGACTCAGGAAAACACAAGTCAGTGTCACTAACTGATAATCATTTAATACTCCTTCTGCTTTTGGATCTTTCCCCTTTTTCAACTTCTTCAACTTTTTAGGATTTGGGTCTGTTGTTGAAGGGTTCTTCCCGCACAAGTATCATAAACATAAAGTAAATCAAAAGTGGAAATTAAACTTCAAAAGACACCCAATGAAAGTATAAACAATACCTTTCTACAGGTTTCTTCTTGGCTTCAGCAGGCTTCTCAACCATTCATTTGGAACTCAATAAAGGACATCAATAAATTACCTACGAGAAGCCAAGTCAAATTTCACCTAATGCCCTGCTGTAATGAAGAGGACAATGGGAAACACATGAACCATGATAATGCAACTTCTCAAAACAATTTTGCATATACTAATACATTGATATTAAGTGCAAAAGCTTCAAAATTTCTTGTATATTTCCATTTTGGAAAAGTGTTTACAAGTCATTAAATACACTAAAGAGTACATAGCATTTTGCTACATTTAGGCATTTCAAGGCTACAAGTTACATCAGTTTTTTCTTTACCTGCAATTGTGAAGTCAAAGGAACATCTCTTTTCCTAGAAAATGCACTACTTCTGCTATCTAAGTCCTCGCCACTATCATTTGCGTTGACCGGGTCTCTACCAGAAAGGGTAGTGGAGTCCTGGTTCTTGGACACTTTCATTTTTCCAGCACCCAACTTGGCAGATAGTTTTCTCGCAACTGGGTCATTAGAGAGTCTAACGTTTGATTGGTGCAGAACCTTTGCTCCTAGTTCAAGCTTGTTTAAAGCCTATGAGAATGGTGCATGGATACATACGTGATACGACTATAATAGAAGATAGTTATACTGACCTTTCTGGCCGAGCTTCTGGTTCTACTTTCATTACTTCGTCATGTGCAGATCCATTCATTTTATTTATCCATAGTTCTGCCTGTAAATCACACATGTCTATAATAAACTAATAAACTGGTCGATGGTTCCCAAAAGAAATAACAAACTGTGTCTCCTGGATTCCAACATAAGCGGAACTAGCAAGAGCACTAGTTGCATTCTAGAGTCTACTCTAGACACTATAACTTGTATACGGCATAAGGCATAAGGCAGAAGGTACAAAAAGAGTGGGTGCAGAATGTGTATTTAAGTGTTTTTGCATGCAAGTCTATGCATACATATGGAATAAGATTAAAATGGATAATCATGATAATAAACTATAAATAGTGAGCCAATTAAATCACACAAACCATGCTAAAGTTTTTCCTTCTTTTGTTGGCAAATATGCATGATTTCATTATGATCACATATACGCTGTTAAATACTAAAATTAGAGAAGTAATGAATTCAATATTATCTCCTTTCTTACTAGTAAAAATACAATTTTGAAAAACATAAATGCAACCCATACAATTAACTGCTTTCTTACCTATCATCTTAGTAAAAGGGTGCACGTTCAAATGCAACCTGCCCGAGAAGACCTGGTTGCAATGCCTAACTGTGTCTAGGTGCAATAACAACACTGGTCATGACACAATTATAACCAAAGCCTTTTCCCTTTTCATTATGTGAATATCTACGAGTAAAAACTATGATCATAATCACACAATCCTCAATAAATACAACACATTATTACATTCAGTGTCCAAATGGAGAAATAAAATAAACCAGTACATGGATTGAACTAATCTAAAACAGTGTAGGACTTAAACCCATATCCTAAAGACTCCAAGCCTCTGCGGTCTCCCTCAAACATCAATAATATAATCAAATCTCCACATCTCCATGTCTGTATTAGTAACGAAGCACTATATTTTCTTTCCAAGTACCTTACAATCCCAGTTGTTCAGACCCAAATACTGAAAACCAAATTCTTCTACAATTTAAGTAATGATGAATAAGACTTTAACACAGTGAAAAGTAAAAAACCAGATCATCATTCATAACAAGTTTACCAAAAACCATGAAAATTCATCAACATCATTATGATTAAAAGAGAGAGCGAAAGAGATGTTTACCAGTTTCGATGCGTTATTCAACGTAACTATTTAGGAGGTCCAGGTTTCTTTGGCATTTCCGTGGCCACTGGTATAGTTTTTACACTCATCACTGCAAATTCAGAGTTTGGAACAAAAAAAAGGAAAACTAAACGAATCTAGAAAGATTTGAGAATGAATACAAATACCCAGAAAGGAAATCGGCATAAAAGACTAGATCGAAGGTGAATGAGATTACCATTTGGCAAAAACGTTGTCATCTTTGGCGCGAACAAGAGAGCCGGTAGGAGGAGCGGCGGTTGAAGCGGCGTCGACTCTCTTCTTGGGCTTTGGTGGATTGGATTTGGACCCGTCTACCATTTTATTTGTTCTTTACTGGAACACTGAGAAAACAATGAAAAGATGAGAATTTTTCTTTGAAGAGGAAATGAATCGTTGGAACGATGTGCTGTTTGGAGAGACAGAAACACGTAATAGTAGAAGAAAAGGGAAAATTATAGAGGGAAATTGAAATTCAGGTTTGGTTATTTGGCTCTACCGCCTTCTAATTTTCCCAACGTTTTGATTTTTGGAGTTAGAGCCTTGGTGGGGAATTTTTTTAATGAATTTTTTTCTTTCACTTGGATTCATGAGTTGGATTCATTGTCACCGTATGATTTTTAATCTTTTCAAATCGACGTTCATTCTCTATCGTGAAATTATAGAGGCAACCTTAGGAAAAAGGCTTTGGGGGCATACATATATACATACATAGTTTAGGGGTTAAGGTTAGATGTTTAAGGGTTAAGGTTTGGGATTTAGGGGTATACATACATACATTATACATACATAGTTTAGTGGTTAAGGTTTGAGGTTATAGGTATAATTTAGGGGTATACATAATACATACATAAATAACATACATATATATATAGTTTAGGGGTATACATAATACATACATTAATACATACATACATACATACATATATACGTAATATACATACATAGTTTAAGGGTTAAGAACTTAAGGTTTGAGGTTTATGGGTATAGTTTAGGGGCATACATACATACATACATTATACATAACATACATAGTTTATGGGTTAAGGTTTGAGTTTTATGGGTATAGTTTAGGGGTCTACAACTATACATACACATACATACATGCATACATACATACATACATTTAATTAATTATTACAATACATATATTATATATATATACATACTAAAACTTATCTATATTTATTTCTATATACATATTACATATACCTATATATATGTATATGTATATATATACATATATATTACATTTACATATACATACTAAAAGTCTAAACTTACATACATACATATATGTATATGTATATATATACACATATACATATATACATACATATACACATACATACATACATAAATACATACATACATATATTTAATTAATTATAACAATATATATATATATAACATACTAAAACTTACCTATATTTATTTCTATATACATATACATATATACATATACATACTACAAGTCTAAAACTTACATACATACATACATAATATATATGTATGTGTATATATATACATATACATATACATATTATATATACACATACACATACACATACACACATACATTTAATTAATTATAACAATACATATATTATATATATATACATATACATACTAAAACGTACCTATATTTATTTCTATATACATATATATATATATACATATACATATACATATACATATACATACATATATATGTATGTATATGTATGTATATATATATATATATATGTATATATATACATACTAAAAGTCTAAAACTTACATACATATATATGTATATGTATATATATACGTAACATATACATACATATATATATTTAATTAATTATAACAATACATATATATTATATACATACACATACTAAAACTGCCAATATTTATTTCTATATACATATACATATATATTGTATATATGTACATTTACATACATATATATACATATACATACTAAAAGTCTAAAAGTTACATACATATATATATATATATATGTATTATGTATATATATATTCATATACATATAGTCATATATATACACACACATATATATATATACACACACATACACATACATACATTTAATTAATTATAACAATACATATATATATATTTTATATTATATATATAAGCCGCCCATTTTTTTTAAATTTGCCGCCCAATTTTTTATTACTGATTAATTACCCTTTAAGTCCTCACTCGTTTAAATTTCTTCAATTTAGTCACAATTATATATATTTTAAATTGCAACATTTACTTTTAAATTTTAGTTTTATTCAATTTAGTCACAATTATATATATTTTGAATTGTAACATATTCCGGCATCCCAAGAGATATTTTGGTTCATATTAATCACTAAAAATTTATTTTTATCCAAAATTTACACACAATTATCAGACCGAAGTCTATTTGTACACGTAAGACCTGACTTGAACTGTAACCGAAACCGATATTACCCGACCTAAATTTTATCCGTCAACGACATGACCCGACTTGAACGTGGCCCGACCTGAAGTCCATCTGAACCTGAATTAACCCGTTAATTAACTAGTTTGGACCCGAACCGTTTTGGCCCAAACTGAAACTTACCCGACCTGAAATTAACCCGACCTGAATCCGAACTCAATCTGATTTGAAATCAACCTGACAATGACCCGAATCCGAGTTGACCCGAACCTGACCTGATCCGAGTTATACTATTAAATTGACCTGACATAACCCGCATCCGATTTGACCTGACCTGAAACCTGAACTATTACCCGATTTTACATCCCTAAATGGAGGATAACACAGAGTCCAGGAAAAGGAGGTTCACAAAATGAGTTAAATTTTATTCAAGGTAGTATCCGTCCATAGACATTTTTAACACTTTAACAATGCACATACACTTTGCAGACATTGTAATTGAACCAAAGTCTCCGGTATGAACATCATCCGCATTTTCACTGGGACCACTTGTTAGGTTCCAAAATGAGTTAAAGATAAATGTTTATAAGAGAAAAACAAAAAATTAATCATGTACTAGTGATAAAAATACATGTGAAAAATAAAATGTTATTATACTTCATAAAGTTTAAATCAAATTATACTATCTTTTTCTCAAAAGTTAACCTAATACATAGGCACGCAACAAATAAACAAATCTTTATTTTTTTTAACTTGAAAACGTCATATTAATAAGTTACACATCATCTCTTAAATTTGCGATGGATACAATAGGAATAGAAATTAGGGTAAACTACATCAGTAGTCACCGAATTATGGATTTTTTCTTATTTTGGTCACCAAACTATTTTTTTGGCAAAAACATCACTATCGTTATGTTTCCTTCCTATTTTGGTCACCGGCTATTAAAAACTTAACGGTTTTGCTGACGTGGAATTTTATTTTATTTTTTTAATTTTTCATGTCATTTATTCTCTCTCCTCGTAAGCAATATATGCTATTTTATAATATTTTTATTCAAACTAACAAGATGGTGACACATGTCACAGAACGCATTGTAAACCTTTTTACTATCAGTTGTCCAAATGCATCACACTAGCCCAATCTAAACTACAAACGCTAACTTTTGAGAATTCACACTCATATTCACATTAGTAATATATATTTGATGTCCTGACCATGTAGATCGATATAATTATTTTTGACCAACGATATTTTATAGATTTTTTTAGACATTAAAAGTTTAACTATTCTTAAACCGATTCTGAGTTAATATCAACATGATGTTGATCTGAACTCGGGTAGACCCTATCCCAAGTTGAGTCAAACTATTTATTTGACCCGACATAGTTCGAGTCTGATTTGACATGACCTAATTTAATTTGACTTGAAATTTATTTGGGTGCCTGATTTTACATCCCTACTTATGAGCTTGCCAATGCTAAAAAGTTAAGCACTTGCCCTTCCTCTTTGGATGCCTTGGTTACAATGTTATTAACTCTTAAGAATACGAATATGATCTCATAATTTTATTGGAATAAATGTGGGACAAGATTTGTTGGACAACGATATAAAAATGAAGATATAATCATGCTTTCTTGTGCACTAATATGGATGTAAATTATTCTCAGACAAGATATTAGGCCCTGCTGTTGATCACCTCCAACATTCTCAGTGGACCAGAAAAATGGTAAAAACTATGACCTGCTTTCCTTAAGATTCTAAAACTTGTTCGATGCATTGGAGAACAATTGAATCCAATCTTTTATATAATTGTATTCTATGTCCATGGTCCATCGTTGAATGAATTCAGTCTGACTACTGAATTTTTTTAACGTGAGGCACCTCAAATAGACTACGCAGAAATACTTACAAAAATGGTAAAAATTTCGATATTAATTTTTATGTATATACAAAAATACTTATAAAATCGGTAAGCATTTTTGTATATGCTAAAATTCTTATTATTTTTGTAAATATTTCTATATGTACAAAAAAAATCAATAATGAAATTCTTACTATTTTTGTAAGCATTTCTGTATAACCTCATTTTAACCTACCTCATCCTAAAACTTCCCCAATACTAGAAAAATGTAAATATTAAAATTCCAATATTAGATTCAATGAAACAGACTGCGTTAAATTTCATTTCAAGTTCCTTGTTTCGGTAATTTCACCAGATTAATTCAATCATTGACATTCTTAGTTTGTCTTTTGAAGCTAGGATATGCCCCCCGCTGATCCTATTATAATACATTAATATTAATATTCATCTTATTATTCTTTAATAATGGTTCTCATTTGAGACATCATGACCCAACCCTTTTAGATATTTCACATATTAGTGAAAAAAACCTGCATTTCCCAAAAAATAATGATGCTGTAAATCCCATTTTCTACCTTTTCTACTGCAGATGGGTATGAAGAGGAACTTCAGAAAAAATGCCACTGTCAAACGCTCATTCCAGAATCCGGAAACATAGGAGTAAAATTGTGAGCTCCTGTACAATGGAAACTTGCAAGCTACTCATCAGTCTAGTGAAAAACAGTTTTGAAACACCCAATTTCCATATTTCTCTGGAACTGTTTAATATGACTAACTACTTCTTCATAGGTCAGTAACGCATGACAACTTCTGGATCCGGTTTAATAAGAAGTCACCTTGTTTAATGGTGGCTTGGTAAAGAGCATTCTTTGCATCAGGGCGGTTTGTTTCGAGAATACCAGCTACCTTGTCAATCTTGCAATGAAGTTTCCCTGCTGCAATGAAACGTGATAGCTCCCTGGGATCATGGAAGATATAAGAATTATGCCAGGGCAGGAAAAATAATACGGCCATAGTCAACTAAATTTAATAGCAATGATACAAGTAGGGAACGGATATTTATCAATGAGCACTAAACCCTAAGCTCAAAGATTACTGGATTTTGTTACTCACATATCAATGAACTCCACCGTCACCCCAAAAGCCTTTGCCATGGCTTCAATTGTAACACTCTTGTAGGACTCCAGAAACTGAGAGTAAACAACAGTTCTGACTTCCCTCATGTAAAACCGGAAATGAGGATGCAAATACCGGTCCAGTTTTATCTGCTCTCTCAGGCCAGCTGATATATAATTCAAGCAAATTGAATGAATAGATCAATGAAAATAAATAGCTTTCACCAAACATAAAATAACTCATAAATGTTGGATTGTAGTAGAATTGGATAAGGGATGAATTTTGGCACAAACTAACAATTTGTCAAGTATTGATAAACCATTAGACCAATACATACCGAAGGCCAAGAAGAATGATTTGTAGTGGCAATCATATAGAGAGTTTAAAAACTCCGAAAGATGAGGAATTTTTCCGATCACAGTAAGGATTTCAGGAGCATCAACCACCTACAAGATTTGGACATTGTGAGTGGCCCAGATATTAAATAATACAAGTCATAGGACAAGAATGCTACCTTTTGTTTCAGGGAAACTCTATCCAATGTTATGATGCTTGTAAGCACGGTGTAAAATATGAATGTATCATACGGGAAAAGTTCGTAAGTTGTGAAGGTTGAAATGGAATCCAAAAACAGATTGGCAGCCTTCTTAAAATTTCGAGTGGACAAGCAATACAAGCCTTCATACACCTTTAAACGATTCTTCCTCTCCCAGTCACCCCCTCCTTCAAACAAGCTGGAACCAAAACAGGAGCACAGCAAGTAAAATGCATACATCTCAAGTTAGGCAAAAGTTTGAAGTAATAGAAACAGTGGATTAACATGATTATGTACTTTTTCGCTTTATCAATGCTCTTGGAAATAAGATCAAAATCCATATAAAACAAGCCTATTTGTAAAGTATAGAACACCAAGTCCATCTTTTGCCCAACAGCAACCGTCTTGCTTTCTGTCACCTTCAGTTGCTCCAATGCTTTCTCCTAGATTGAGAAGCGCACAAGTCAAAGATGAGGGATACGTCTCTCAAACATAATAGATGAGCTGGAATCAGCTTCAAGAGTAATAAACTAAAATTCTAAAAACCTTTTCACTTATCCGAATGTAATATAAGGATTTAGCTAAATGTGCTTCTCGAACTTCACTTTCACCTAAGTTTTCTTCAGCATCAGCAATCCTTCAATGCAAAAGCAGACTTGAGTTAAACATAATTCAAGAAGAAAACAATTGTTTCTTTTAATATTTAAAGAGGCAGATTGGACAGAAAATTATTGACAAGTAATTGAGTGCAAGAGTTTTAGAAGAAAATAAGTCCATTCCATAGTTCTTATATTAAAGCATTCATCACTAGAAATCACTAGCTCTGTAATTGAGAACATCATTTAGTTCCAAATCCTAATAATATCACCATGTAAACTCTCAAGCAATTGAAAATGAGTTGTAATTATTGAATCAGTGCACATTCTTATATCAACAGAACAATACTAACAATTGAAATCCCTCTAACTACTTTGTGAATGCCGCGGAGAGAAAGAGACTGGCTCAAACTGACAAGGAGTTATTATCTTGGAAGTCTATACATTCTTGTAAAGAAAACAGAATGTGATAGATTCAAATCTAACTACTTTTTCTATGTTCTGGAGATAAATAAATAGATCTTTTGATGAAAAAATTACCCACCTCAAGGCTCTTGCATACTTGGATTTCCACTATTAATTCGAGTTTCATGGGCGGGAAGTATTAGAAGTAAATGATGCTATAGATTTTGTCAATGTCCTGTTTTATGAAATCAGCATTGTACTCGGGTTGGCACTATTTTGGTGATTGTAGTCAGTATATTTCATTTACCAAAAGTGGGAAAACAGCAACTATTGCTTCATCCCACTTCACGTTTTTTAAGAACTCAAGAATTGAGATTATTCAGCTACAACAAGCTGTACCTACCCAGTTCTTTGGGGTAAAAGAACAACATTCAACTCATATCTACCTGGCCAAGCTGCATTGAATAACAGGGCATAGATCTAGGAAATGTTATAACTCCAAACAAGAAACCATAACACTAAAGTGCCTCTGATAATAACAGTCACAGCAGTTCTGAAAAAAAAGCCCAATCCGTTGTGAGCGAAACATGAAGATAACAAAAGCGAAAAGTAAGGAATTTAACATTTAATCACTCAGAACACTCAAAGTTTTAATTCTCGAAAACCTTAATCAGTTCAGTATCCGTCTCTTTCCCTAAACACTAATCCACTACAAGTTGCCAAGCAAAGGGTACTGTCAATACGCTAAAAGTTCCACAATATATGATCATCGATTTGAGAATAAACAAAACACAACCAACCATGTGAACCAAAAACCTAAAACATATACTTCCCATCAACAATGAGAACGAGAAAACCAAAAATATACAAAACCTAAAATATACGATAAAGTTCCGATAACTCTTAAGTAATCAGCAAACACACGGGAAATGAAAATTAAAAAAAAAATACGCACTTTTCGTCGAGCTTCTTAATCTCCTCCTCATTCTTTGCACGCATCGAGTCCAAAACGCTCTGATCCAACTCCAATACTTTATCAATAACTAGGGTTTCATAATATGGCGCCATATCTAAAACCACCACCACAGCCAAGAAACATGAAACACATGTCGTGTTAAATTTGAACAGGAAGAATTAACTCGAAAAAAGACAAAAGTTGCATCGCGCAAGTTACCATTGGATTGAACCGAGTTGAGGACATCATCCCTGAGGCGAACTTTTTCGATGTCATAGACGTCTAGGTGCTTGAGGAGGAAGACGTTGTGAGCAAGGATGAGTTGCTGCGACTGCTGAGTTCCATCTTGTGCATCCATCGGTGAGTCGATATAGTGTATAACGAGTTGGAACGAACCGAGCTCGGCTTCTCTTTAAAGATTGCTTGGGAAATGAGAAATCGGAATAATAAAGCGTGGGTCAAAGAAGAGAACGCCGTAGGCAAGAGAGTGAGGTAGAACAGAGTGAAGCGGCGCAAGTTAGGGATTCCGAAGAAAAAAGATAGGAAGTTTTGGGTAGTTATAGGGTGCGTTAAATTGAGACATAATTTTTTATTAAATTAATAAAAAATTCTATAATTATATAAATTTTTATAATTTTTTAAACTTTAAGAATTTGTGTAGTTATACAAATTTTTACCTAAGACAAAATTTATATAAATTTTTATCAAATTAATAAAAATTTATGTAATTATATAAATTCTTACTTAATTAATAAAAATTTTAATTTTATTTAAATTATTACTCAATCCTACACAATTTTTTATAAAAATTTATATAAAGTTGTATTTTATGCCTTAAGATGCATCACCTTAGAATTTTTCAGTTTTGGGTGAAAAGACCGTGGATATCAAAATGTAGGAATATTTCACTTAACTTATGTAAAAATACTAGATTCGTTTTTGACTCTTTTTTAATTTTATAAACTCAATTTAAAAATTAAATAAAATTTAAATTATAAAAAATGTATTTTTTTTTCTTTTCTATGAATTTCTTTTTCATCCTTTTAATTTCCAATCTTACCATTCAAAATCATCAACTTTCCTTCTCAAATCAATATTTCATGTTTCTTTTTAAAATATTATTAACTTGCAATTTGATATAATGTCTATATTACTTAAATTATTCTCTATCCAAAATCTCATAAAAAATATGTGTAATACTTTCGACTCGGATGTCATATTTGGGCCTCAAACCCAACCCAAACCATGAATTTTTGCAACTAGATTTAGTCCACATCACGTCCATTGCATAAAAACCCATTAAAGTCAAATATTTTAAAATAGAACAATAGTTAAAACGTTACATGAGGAGCTCCATTTAAAATACATAGTTAAAAGCATTCGACACTTAAGTAAAATCCTAAAATAAGAGTTACAATACACACATAGGGTCCTACAAATGCATAGCCCAAATAATCTAAGTATTGTACTTGGACAACAAGTCAATGTTGAGGTCCTACTCTGATGGTGCTCCTACGATGCACGTTAACCTACTAACATGCGAACGAAAACAACAATTCCGAACGTTGAGCTAACGAAGCTCAGTGGATACACTTCCACTCAACCATGTTTCATGCAAATCATAAATAAGAGCATGCAGCTAAAGATGACAATGTGGCAATAAGAACAGTGTTGGAGCTACCTTTAGCTGCCTAAACACATATCAATCAATAGGGAAGCATAAAGTCTTACACAGAATTCATAAGCATTATATCAACAAACCTATAATGAGGCCCGGTTCCACTAAGCATCGGGCACACACACTTATACTCGAAATCTCTCGTCGAACATCTTCGAATGAGTTACGGTCCCACTAAACATCGGGTTCATACATTCGAAAGTCTTTAACCATGTTGTTGCAACACACTCTTCTCACATGGGCATTCAGAATCCCATGAAAGGTGACTCAACCATAATAATGCCCTTACGTAGCATACAATCATCATTCGATCCACCAAGGATCCTTATTAATACAACACAACAAGTCACCCAAGGTTTTAATAAGTTATTAGCTCATTAAGCTCGTACGTGAGGTTTAAATATCAGTTTCTTGGTTTTACTATTTATTTTACCACTTTAGAAGCCTATTGGGCTTTAATCCTCGAATTATAGGTCCTTTGAACTCAAAATGAAAATTTCTAGTAGAATGCCTAGCGAGTACCAATACCCACTTAAGAGTATCGATATGTTCCAGTGGGTACCGATACCCACTTACGCGTATCAATACTTAGCTTTCCTTCTGAAGGGGTTTAATTCAAAACCTCATACTAATACACGGGGCCATGTATCGATACACTTCCAAGTGTATCGATACCTAATTTGGCTACTGGAATTTAATGGAACATGGGGTATCGATACCCCCTTAGACGTACCGATACGCCCTTCCAATTTGGCTTGGTTTCAGCCGATTTAACACAGGGTACCGATACACGTTCAACCTGTATCGATACTCGAACCCAAAACTTATTTTCTAGAGTTTGAGAATCATCCCCCAAGCCTCCAAAACCCAAAGGCAAGACCCCAAATTGAACCTACAATTTATGAAAGGTAGTTTAAGTGGTTTCCTACCATTTTTAAGCCATATTAACACCCAATTAAAGATTTGTCACTAATGAAGACTCAAGCATTTCAAACAACCAATTTATCAATCTAGCAACAAAGCAATCACATTGATGATTTCTAGGAATACAAGGGAGTTAGTAGTGTACAAACATTACTCTTACAGCTAAGATTGAAGCTCTTAGCCCAAGCTTTAAGCTTTCGTCTCCCCTTGCTCCTTGGAAGAATTCCCAACCTCTTTCACTACACAAAGAAGTTGTAAATCGAATTACAACTTTGTAGAAGAAGATAAAATAACTAAAGCTTACTCTCAAGCTAGAAAAACCGGATTGACTCTCCCTCAAACTATTTTCCTCCAAAAACTCCCATAAGACTCATTTTCTCAACCTCTACCAAACTTGATGAAACTTACTTTGATGAGTAGATTCTTAGGTGCTGAACAACACTCCTCAAATCTTGATTCTAGATTTTTCACTCAAACTAATAAATATCACACCTTTCACTTTGGGTTCAATAAGAAAAGAAGGAAAGAAAGTGGTGAGATGAAGCAAGACAAGGCTGATATCATCCTTCCAAAAATTGCAGGAGGGAGTTAAAGAGAATCAGCTTCCTCTTTTGAAATGGGAAATTCCTTTATTACCCTGCTCTTATCCTTTCATCCCAACCACAAACTCAACTCCTAAGCCTAATAACACAACTAAGCCCACAAGGAATCCCTTAAGCCTCAAATGATCCAACATTCTCGGTCGAACACACGGAGCCTAAAATTCGGGTTAAACCGACCCACAGATTTAAAAATCTGGGTCGTTACAACGTGCTTAAACATGTTCAATCTTATCTCCTTTTATATATTGTACCAAAAATAATACTAACCCAATTAAACTCGTTCGACTTATATTTAAATTTAGGGTAAACTACACCAGTAGTCACCGAACTATAGTTTATTTCATATTTTGGTCACCGAACTAATTTTTTTGGCAAAAACATCACTAACGTTATGTTTCCTTCCTATTTTGGTCACCAACTGTTATTTTATTTTTTTAATTTTCCATGTCATTTCTTCTCTCTCCTCGTAAGCAATATATGTTATTTTATAATATTTTTATTTAAACTAATAGGATTGTGACACGTGTACCTATTAGAAGAATAAAAGGAATGAAAAATCAAGCCCCTTATGCAGCCAAAGAGATGGTGACATGTGTAACTGCCTAATAGGATGGTGACACATGTCACCATCCTGTTAGTTTAAATAAAAATATTATAAAATAACATATATTTCTTACGAGGAGAGATAATAAATGACATGGAAAAATAAAAATAAAATAACAGCCGGTGACCAAAATAGGAATGAAACATAACGTTAGTGATGTTTTTGCCAAAAAAATAGTTCGGTGACCAAAATAAGAAAGAACCCATAGTTTGGTGACTACTGATGTAGTTTACCCTTAAATTTAACTTCTAATTTTAATATAATATGAATAATATCTTAAATCCAAATTTGTCCATGATGATAAAAGATACATACTAGTTGCAGAGCTAGGATTTTCATATAGTGGGGTCATATTAGGGTATGAGATTTGGGAATTTTTATAGCACTACAATAAGTACTGTTGACCACATTTCCCAAAAAATAAAGTGGGGTCAATTCTTATATTTTCTATGAAAAATTCTAATTTTTTTATACTTTATAATGGGTTTGAAAGACATTTTAATAAGATTAGTGGGGACATTTGCACCCTAAAATTCTACATAAGTCTGCCCATGATACAAATATATATATATATATATATAATTAAGATTCATTTACATCATGTAAAATTAATTTAATTTTATAATTTTTTAGACTATTGGATGATGGTAAATAGACGGATGAGATTATCTCTTTTTTTTCTTCATAAAAATCTTTTCACTGTTAATTTTAGCCATCCATTTACTATCATCCAACAGTTCATAAAATGTATAAAATTTAAAATTTTTATATAGGGTAAGGATTATATCATGTATAGAATAGGTTATACGAATGGGCATTGCTATTATGTAAACTGAATGCATATTCAGATAGTGCATGAATAACAAAACAGATTTATAAATTGAATAAGTTAAATGATTAGAAATTATAAATATGGTTGTAAAAAAAAATATAACCAACCAGTGTTAGGTACATTGGTAAGGCACATTACACTCTCAAGAAAAGGACACAAGTTCAAACTTTAGAGATGACATTGTTAGGAGGGGCAAATCTAACAAATTAATAAATACAAAATCTTACATAACATCACAAATTTTTTTGAACAATTCTTATCTAGTGAAGGAGGAAGGGAAAAAAATTTGCTCATAATAAGTATATAATTTTTTGTATGTATAACACCATTGTAACACACTTTTTTAATATCACACCATTGTAACATAAAACATATGAAAATGACACAAATGCATGAATTTTGTAATAGATTGATATTTTTAAATGAATTTAATTTAATTTTTTATAATATTAAGAAAAAAAATAATGAAAATCTGATAATCAAATAAATAATTAAAAGGTAAAATAAAATTGTAGCTTGCACTATAAATCTTCTGCCTTTTTTGGTGCTCTTTTCTATGCCCCTATGCTATAAAATTAATTTTTAAACATTAAAGCTTAAAAAATACACTATATCTCTAATTTCTTTACCTTAAATATTAATTATAAACATAATTTTTTAGTGTAAGACATACATAGAAGCACCGAAAATGGACATCTAAATCTGTTTATTACTATATTAAAATACTACCAAAAAAAGTTTTTTTATAACGCTCATTAATGCACAACTCTCCAAAATCCTTATAGGTTAATAAATCTAGCTAGGAATCCTTTCCATTATTTAATCTCCAAAATCCAAACAAACCAATAGAGAAAATATACGGGAGATAAGATACGCGGGACGACAACAATGGGGATTGGGTTAAGAGGAAGACTGGCAAACTCATGGCGAAAGATGGAAACGAGCGTCAATGATGCTGTTTCCAAGAGCATGGTGGGCAAGTATTTCAAGTTTGAAGCTAGGAAAACTTGTTTCTCAACGGAACTACGTGCTGGAACAGCCACTTTCATCACCATGGCTTATATCATTGCAATTAATGCGACCATCCTCGCTGATTCCGGTGGAACCTGCACGGCAGCGGATTGCTCGGTTCCGGCGAACCAAACCGTTGCTTCCCCGGACTGCAAGTTCAAGCCTAACGCAGGGTACGAAAACTGTCTTTCGAAAACCAAAAGCGATCTTGTTGTGGCCACTGTTTTATCAGCCATGATTGGGTCGTTTGCTATGGGGGTCTTAGCCAACTTACCTCTGGGTCTGGCACCTGGTATGGGACCTAACGCCTACTTGGCTTATGACTTAATAGGGTTCCATGGATCAGGCTCCATGTCATATCAAACTGCGTTAGCTGTAGTTTTGGTTGAAGCATGTGCCTTTCTCGTAATATCTGGCATAGGGCTTCGATCAAAGCTAGCCAGGCTCATACCTGACTCGGTCAGGCTAGCTTGTGCCGCCGGAATCGGCCTTTTCATCGCATTCGTGGGGTTACAAATCCACCAGGGTGTAGGCCTGATCGGACCTGACCCTTCGACGTTGGTCACCATCACTGCCTGCGCCACCACCGACCCAGCTACGGGCGCTTGCCTAGGGGGCAAGATGAGGAGCCCCACATTTTGGTTATCCATGGTGGGGTTTTTAATCACTTGTTATGGGCTGATGAAGGAGATTAAAGGAAGTATGATCTACGGGATTCTATTTATTACGTTAATTTCATGGATTAGAGGCACTGCTGTTACATATTTCCCTGCAACCCCACTTGGTGACTCAAATTACAACTATTTCAAGAAAGTGGTTGATTTCCATAATATCGAGTCCACTGCGGGGGCTATCAGTTTCAGCCACTTCAGTTCCAAGGCGGTTTGGGTGGCTTTGTCGACATTGTTATACGTAGATTTGCTTGCCACAACTGGAACTTTATATACAATGGCGGAAATTGGAGGCTTTGTGGATGATAATGGGAGGTTTGAAGGAGAATATTTAGCATACATAGTAGATTCAAGTGCCAACGATTGTCGGATCGGCGTTAGGAGTTTCTCCAGTTGCCACCTACGTAGAGTCGTCCGCCGGGATCAAAGAAGGCGGTCGGACAGGATTAACAGCGGTGATCATCGCAACATATTTCTTCCTTTCACTGTTTTTTACGCCGTTGTTGACCAGTGTTCCACCATGGGCGATTGGCCCTTCACTGGTAATGGTAGGGGTGATGATGATGAAAGTGGTGAGAGACATTAAGTGGGAAAACATGAAAGAAGCAGTGCCGGTGTTTGTGACAATGGTGTTAATGCCATTGACTTATTCAATATCGAATGGCATTATTGGTGGAGTTGGGGTTCATGTTGCTCTTAGTTTGTATGACCTAGGGTTGAGGTTGATTAGATGGTTGAACCAGATGAGAAAAAGGGCGGGCAAGGGACAAAATCATGTGTCGTCTGGGGCAGAATCTATGGTTGAAATCATTTAGAAATCCAACAGTCCGAAGTTCTTTTCAATTATTGGGTCGAAATTTTCTTGCAAAAAATGGCCGGGAGGAAGTGATCCTTTCATTTTACTAGGAAAATTGTGGTCACAATATCTAAAATACTAATTTTGTGACTTTTCCATTGAAAAATATGTTATTTCTGAGTGTAGGTTATAAATATGGCTTAACTATAAAACAAGTGTCCAAACTATGTCTTTTTTATGCAATATGTGCCTAAAATATTTTTTTGGCTAAAATAGGTGTTTAAAGTTTCATTTTTGGTTGAATACGTGCCTGAAATAGGTACCTAAAATTTTATTTTTGGTTGAAATAGGTGCCAAAGTAAGTGCCTCAGTTGACTTTAAAACAAGCTAAAAATAAAACTTTAAGCACCTATTTCAGCTAAAAAATACTTTAGACACTCAATTAGTTTTTGTCAATGCATTGGACCAGTGTTGTCAAAGACTGCGCCTAGGATTTGTGCCTTAATGTGATCAGGTGCACGTCTATTGCGCCTAGAATTCTCTAATGATCGACCACTTTCTACACTAGACTCATTGAGGCAGGGTTTTTTTTTTTTTTTTTGCATCTTGCGTTGAAAAGCACCATTAAAGTTGCAGCACCTAGAGTGTGCTTTGCGCTCTCGACATCACTGCATTCTACTCTTTTTTCTGCATCAAGTTATATTTTTTCTTTCATTTAGTAGTATGAAACT